>VMDO01012294.1:23810-54463 GCA_007922755.1 Pedetes capensis | reverse complement strand
TGATACCTGTGGTTAAGGGAAGAATAATGTCTTTCTACTTTTCTATCAAGGAATTTAAATTCCTTGATAAATCAGTTACATATATAAATCATTTTGGAAAAATTGTTACCCAACAAGTCTGATTATTTTCCTGAGTTTGGAATTTTAAGAAGCAAAATTAGAGTTGGGGATGTTGCTCTCCGGTAGAGCACTTGCTTAGCATGTGCAAGGCTCTGGCTTCCACCCTCAATATTAACAAAAATTAATCTATGAAATTAATTTCTGAGCTACCACAATTTTTTCAGATATGTACAGTATTAGTATGCTTTCTACCTCATCCCTTGTCCAAAAAGTAGGGAGGAATTCTTGGAATCTGGGATGGAAATTGTAATAAACAGAAGGAATTCATTAAACAGGAGGCATCTTATCTCATTAAGGGTGAAGAAACCACCACTGTCATCCATCTGTGGTTAGTGCCTTGTGACAGCAATTTTCCAAATGGTGGCCTCATCTACAAAATGCACTCATGTGTCTTACAAGCTTGAGCCACTGAGCCCCTCTCACCTAGAGGATCTGTCCCCATGTGTCATGAAATGAGGAGGCAGAGCCCATGAAAAATTATGAAACCCAAATTGGATAACCCGTTCGTCTTTTGTCTTGGGTGAGCTCCTTTGTTTCAGTGAGATTTCATCATCGTGCATAGCCAAGTCGCTGCCACCAAGGCCAAGGTGAAACTAAACAAATGCAATGATGTCAGCATATCATTTACAAGTCTGAATTCCTGCTTTGGATGTTCATTTGGTAAAGTTTTTGAGAACACTTTTTTATAATTTGCATTTTATCTTTAGTATTTGGGGATTTAGGATTGAAAACCATCTTTCATTATACTGAACCTTTCAAAATAGGCCATTAGCTGGGTGTGGGGGCGCACGCCTGTCATGCCAGGGTGTGGAGGCTGAGGCAGGAGAATGGAGAGTGTGAGGCCAGCTTGGGTTACATAGTGAGACACTGTCTTGAAAGAGCCAAAACTAAATAATTAACTAAATAAACAAGTGATTAAAAAAAGCCGTTACTTAATTGATGTGGTTTTAGGAACAAAGAACAAAGAACTGGGGATGTAGCTGGGTGGTAAAGAGCTTGCCTAGCATGTGCGAGGCCCTGGATTCCATCATTAATATTAAAAAAAAAATTAATGTATGAAACCAATTTCTGAGCTACCACAAATTTCTCAGATATTTAAAGTATTAGTATACTTTCTATTTCATCCTTTGTTCAAGTTGTTTTTTAAAAATTGAGTATATAAAGTGAAACCTCATGATCCCTCATTGCCAATATTCTGCCTTAAGCTTTGCCGTGTGTGTAGAGCCTTTGTGGACTGTCTCATTAGGCTACATGACGAAAAGAGGATGGTGAGAAAGGATAGATGGAGTGGGCTGGGCAAAAAGTAGAAATCATGACAAATGAAAATGAGAATGGGTTTTTCAGATTAATCTCCGACTTGCTGATCAAGAGATTGAACTTGAGAAGAGCTATAATAAATCAGACTGTTCACAGTTACTGATTGCTGACAGCAAGGCTCCCGAAGTACATCAGCTCTCTAGGATGTAGCCTGATTTCGAATCCATCTATTTAGAGTGAGTCTATGGATCATGGGGACCCAGGGACATGAGGGAGGACATGTCCCTTATTTCAAGGAAGGCCACACCCTTCTTAAAAAGCTTTACCTCTGAATAGTATTTTGCAGTCATTGTTTCTATTGTTTTAATTCTCACGCCACTGTACAGGATGATTTGCTACCTCATATGACATGAGTGAGTGACCCAGGATTGCCTGATTGCAGCCAACACCCAAATCCAGGTCTTATGATACCGGCTCTAGTGTTCTTCCCCTGCTGGGCTCTGCTGGAAGGATGGGGTTAGCCCGGCATGGTTGGGGTATCTCCAGTGGGAATACAGGTACATGAAACTTACATCAACCAGAGAGTTGGGAAAAGCTTTTCTTCTGATGAAATGGTGTGCTTTATTTTCATAGACAATATGAATTTAGCATCTTTCCTATTTTACTTTGGCTCCTGAAAAGCCCATAGCCTAATTTCTGCCCTAGTTTAGGGAATTGTATATAACCTTCTGGTCACATTTTCCCATTTCTACCTATGTTATCTATTACCTTGACTTTTTATTCACATTTTCTTATTTTAAAGTGCCCTATGGACCATGAGCCCTTTCTAATTATTTGTGGAACAAGGTGTAATAACAGAAAAAGCAAATGTGTAATATTTGACAGCTCTTGGTTTCTGGAAGCGGAGCCACTATCCTGAGTTCTATAAAACCACATGCAAAGATGCATCTTTTTGCCTGTGCTTGGATGAATAACCAGCTAGATATTGTGATGCTGTTGAGAAGTCAAGCGTCAGTTCCTCGCAAACATTTCATTCTCGTAACAGCTGCTTTCTGTCAAGAACTGTGAGCAGGAAGCTGCTGTGGGCACCAAGAGATGGGTGTGTGTTTTCTGGTTTCAGATGGGAGAATAGATTTTTCATCCCTGGAAATTTGCTTTGTGAAGATGTATAAGCCTAGACTTTACACTACCTGTGGAGGAAATACCCTGATTGTGGAGATGGGTTTTCTATAGATTTCCATGTCCTTCCACACTCCTTCTAGTTTCTGCCAGATTGGTGCTAGGTGAGAGTGCTAGCTCAGAGCTCCATTTGCTTCTTTCCTGGAATCCTGAGGCTTCTTCTTTCTCACTGCTCCCACTCTGAGGAACTGGGGTTCCATACCACATTGTTGTTGTTGTTGTTAGGTGCTGTCGAGTCGGTATCCGACTCATAGCGACCCTCTGTACAACGAGGGAAACACTATTGTCAGTGCTTCTCTGCTGTGCATAGGGTTTTCAATGGCAGATTGATTTTTGGGAGGGGGTTGCCAGGTCCTTCTCCCAAGCTTACAGCTTCTGGTGTTCCCAGGCGGTCTCCGATCCAGGTACTGACCAGGCCTGACCTGCTTAGCTTCCGAGATCTGATGGGATCGGATGCCACAAGGCTATGGCTGCAGGCTCCATACCACATATCTCACTGAGAACCTGGACATTATTCTCTCCAAACCCAATCTCATCAAAATGAATATACGACACACATGAGGTAAGTTAAGTTAAATATTTTGCATAAGATAAAATTTATCTATGAAATAGTGTTATACAATTTTTAACAGGCACTAGGAATTTACCTGCAACTGAATTTAGATGTGCTAATCTCATCATTTGAAAAAAAAAAAATGTTCAATCGCCAAGAGTCCCAGATCGATAGTCATAGAGATGGCCCTTGGCTTATCATCACCATTAGCAATGATGCCTGTAGGAAATAATCACTGTGTGAACATGGACTGCTGAGGGGCCCAACCTACAAGACCCTGGCTGCAGAGCTCATGGATGAGGGCAACCTCCAGAAACAAAGGTCACAGTAAGGCTGCACCTGGGCATGCCCACAGAATCCCGCATTAACCCAGCTGTATCATCAATTTATGAATGTGCAAGGCTGGAGGGCAGCGAAAGACATTTTGATACAGATAGAGGTAGAATTTTCTATCTCTTTTCCAATCTTAGAATCCTGTGCTAAAATGAGCAATTTAGAATAATAAAGCTATCATGTGCCTCTAAATCTCTTTCCTTGCTTTTGAATTGCTGCATTTAGACCTTAACTCTTTGTTCTTCATTCTTTGTCTCAGGCATCTTAGAGATTCTGCTGACTGAGTGCCATCTATTCTGTGTATCAAGTAAGAGGGAAAAAATAGTTGAGTGTACTTTCTTTTGACTAAAATGTCTTTGGTGGGGTTGCAGCTGCCTTTGGAAGGGGATCTGTTTTGCAATTTTGCATTTCCCTTGTGTCTAGAGATAATCTGTCCTGGGGGTTATGAAGGGAATTCTAGCCCCATGTGGCTCTTCACAGGGTAGAATGGTATGATCAGAATAGAGATATTTGCTCGTGAGCATTCTTAAGTGCACTAACGTGCAAAGGGCCATTAATATAAAGCAAGTGCAAAGGTCTATTAATGAAGAGACTTTAATTCAAAAATTCTCAAATCTGCACATTTCCTTCCATTATAAATCCAGTGATGGAACTTTCAGACCTAAATAGTGTTGGCAGTGTCTCCTGGTAAACTTTGGAAAAGGAAGTGTCAGATTGGCCTATGTGGGAGATGCTTTCAGATTCTAGGTTAGTGGCTCTCAAAGGGTGGCCCCAGACCAGAAGAGCACTTGTTACACATACACATTCTCATGTCTCACTTCAGATGTATTGGATTGGCAACCTGAGAGCAGGACCCCGGAATCACCAGCATCCAGACAATTCTGATGTCCACTGAAGTCTGAGAAAAGTTGCTCCATTCATGCAGTGTGAGAACAAGATCCTTGAATGGCATCATGCTAGGAGGGTAGTGAACACACTTTAGCTTCTTTTACTAGTGTCTTTCCAGGTTTTGCTAGTGCAAGGTAGTAGCTGTTGGATGGAACATTGAGGACCTCTCTTCTTTTAAAGTGGCTTGTAGATTGGGGGACACAACTCCCTGGCCTTAGTTAATGGTGTAAGTGATTACTTGACTGATTACAATTAGGTAATTGTGCCAGGAAACTGGGTGGTTGGTAGCCATATTAGTTAGCTCTTGCATGACTGTGAGAAAATACCTGACAGGACAACTCAAGAAGGGAAAGATCTAGTTGGCTCACGGTTTCAGAGGTTTGGTCCATGTTAGCAGAGAGGTGGCAGGAGCACATGGCAGAGGTGCCTCCCATGATGGCACCAGCAAGCAGAGAGAGTCAGAGCAGGCCTGGGAGCCAAGAGAAACTTCAGAGGCCACCTGCAGTGACCTACTTCACCAGCTAGATCCCTCCTCTCAGAGTTCCACAGCCTCCCCAAACAGCACCATCCTTTGGGGACCAAGTGTCCAAACATGAGCCCTAGGGACCACTTTTTATTCAAATCATAACAGTAGCCAATCTCCAGGAGTGATGCCTGAACATGGGCCCAGCCCACAGCTCATTATCCAGCCATGTCAAAAGGGCACAGCAGAGGCAACTGGACATTGCAAGGCACATCACTTCTTGGGCTACAACAAGCTCATTACTCCAGGTGAAAATATTTTAGTGCTTGGGACACTCAATCTCTGCCTCCTCTCTCAGTTTCCATGTACTTCAGCCAGTCTTCATGGCCTTCATTTTTCACTGTATGCACACGTCTGCATTTTACAATGATTTCTACAAAACTGTGACAAGAGTTTTATGGCAGAATCTGCAGTTAAAAGATAAGTCCTGGCATCAGACTCCTAATAGACTTTTCTGGATCTTTCCCCCCTGGAATAGCCTGAAGAGTGTGTTTACTGAGTCTGACCAGGAAAAAGCCTTTCCCTGCCTTGTACTTTCTTCTATTAATGAGATACACAATTGCCCAGGAGAAGGGGAAGGTTGGTACCAGGATGATGCAGCTGCTGACCGCTTGTCTTGGGCTTTTTCCTATACCTGGCGCAGCTATCTATCATCTCCTTTTCCCACGATGGCTGGTTTTCCTCTAGGAGAGGAATGGGAATTGGTTTTTTTCTCAGGAAATGTCACTATTCCTCTTAGTTTCCCTGTTGTCACTGTGAAACCCAGTGGCCTCAAATCAAATCAGTTTGAACAAGGTAGGAATTAGCATGGGTCAAATAAGACCAAAGAGTAATTACTGCCTGCATGAACCTATTAAAAACAGCCACACTGGTCGCATATTTATGTCCTGCCATTTGTCAGGAACTTTCAGGACTCTACTACTGTTACCTTAAAACTGTCTAAGTGGAAATACTATCCCCAACCTAGACTGCACTTGAGCCTGCAGCGGAGGAGCAGTCTGCCCACCCTCTGCGAACAAGCAGACAGTTATTAATGGAGGTGTTCTACCAGCTCATGTATGTACTAACATCTGTTAAAATTGTATTTGTATAGGATTGCATGAATTATTGATGCAAGGACACACTGCTGTAGCCAAGCGCAAGCTTTTAGGATTTCATGATGATGTTTCACAGAATTCTGGAAATCACCTTACTTTTGAAATTACAAGTCAAAGCAATCTCTTCACATTCTGGGCTGACTGTACTGAAGGAGTTTTCTGCTGGAATAATTACCATTTAAAGAGAATGCGGTCTCCACCAATTAAAGGTGCCAGAATCTGTAGCTAGGACTCATTCCCAGGGCTTCTGAAGGCAACTGCATAGCATAGCCTAGCCTGATGAGGCTCTTTAAAGGGAGAATGTAATGATCAGAATAGAGATATTTGCTCATGAGCATTCCCAAGTGCGCTCAAGTATAAAGCAAGTGTAAAGGGCCAGGGCTCTTTCAAGTCTCAACTATGCCTGGACCTACACCTCTTCTCCCTTCTGCTTTTTCTGGTCTTATCTCTGCATCACTGTTTACTCTACAGTCTGGTGCACATTGCTTGTGTTGCGTCTCATTTTGTGTTGGGGAGTCTTATGGGGAGCTCTAAACAGATTAAACATCATTGTGAAGTGCAGTGGCTCTGTGCTTACCAACTTCCTTTTCACATTGTCTATCTTCTTATAAAAAGTATTTTTGAAAAGGCATCAGAGAAGGTTTCCATGATTTTGGTGCATTATTCAAACGGGATCATTATTTCCTCAAACTCTTTTTATCCTAACTAAAGCCACTTTGCTGGTAAGCTAAAGACGCTGTTGTGTCTGTGGGAACTGGTATAATAAAGGTACCACTAGGGGGCGCTCAATGCCTCAGAATAGTTCACCTTTCCTTAACCGATAAGGTGAAACAAACCCTCTGCTGCAGTATTGTTAGGTGCTGTTGAGTCGGTCCTACTCAGCGACTCTGTGTACAGCAGAACAAAACACTGTCACATACTGTGTCAGGCACACGATCTTATTTATGTTTAAGCTCATTGTTGCAGACACTGTCAATCCATCTAGTGGAGGATTTTCCTTATTTTGGTTGATCTGCCACTTTCCCAAACATGATGTCCTTCTTCAGGGATTGGTCTCTCCCGACTACAGTATTGGTGGATTCTAACTCCACCAGGCTCTGGAATGTTCTGGAAAACATTCTTTGGTCCATTAATGTCTGGACAGAGAAAGGCACTGCAGGTGCTCAAAGGAGAGGTTGAGGAAAGGAGTAGAGAAGAAGGGAAAAGGTTGAGAGAGAAGGGATGAGAGAAATCTGGTGAAGGAGAGAGCAAAGGAAGACAAGAGGAGTAGAGAGGAAAAGAGGGAGGGAAAGAAGGGAAAGGTGGCTTCTTGTAGGACGGGGAGCTTCAGAGAACTTGGGATATGGTTGTTTCTGTGAACCATACGGTGTGGCAGGGGACAAGGAAGGAGCCAGGTGTGGGCTTCATTCAGGGATGCTGGGTCCTTCCTAGGTCTCAGGGGTCTTAGGCTGTCGGTGTTTCCCCAGGGCCTTCCCTTCTTCTGTGCTAACATGCAATCTTTTATTCTTTATATTGCTTTGGAGTCACAACTTGCCTTCATTGTGGCCTTCTGGAAAACAAGGATCTCCTTTACCATCAGAACCTCCCCCAGTGGAAGCAAGAGGGAAGGCTGGAGAAGGCGGGCTTGGTAATAGCTCTCAGCCTCTCTAGAATCACATTTTATTACGGACAACTTGGAACCACAAGACAATGAAAAAGGAAGGAACATTTTCCCACTTGGAATCGTGTTAGACTAATAAGAACTGTTAGCAGTTCCCGACCTCCTCCTGTGTTTGCGTCTTGCTGTAAGCATCTCAGAGGTCTAAACCATTGAAAGCTCCCAGCAACCTGTGGACAGAGGTGCTGCAGTTCCTCCCGTTGACAGAGGTAAAATGACTTATGAAAGTCACGCCACCTGCAAGCAACAGAGCCAAAATCATGAGCCCAGACAGCCTGGCTTTAGAGTGTACACCTTAGTGGTGGTGAGGTGCCATCGAGCAGGGTCCGACTCATAGTGACCCTAGGTGCAACAGAACGAAACACTCCCCGACCCTGTGCCATGCCCGGCACTACATTAGTGCTTCTCAGCTATTCATAGGGTTTTAATGGTTGATTGTTTCGGGAGTAGGTTGCCATGATCTTCTCTCATTTTTGTGGTGCTGGGGATTGAGCTCAAGACCTCAGAGCATGTAGAGCAAGCACTCTCCCAGCTAAGCTAAAACCCAGCCTGAAAAATAGATGACCTTACTATCTATGTGCAGCAGGCTCTCTAAAACGCATTGTCAGCTACATGACGAAATTGGAACCTGGATTCAGTTGCAGCCATATTGAAGTGCCTGAAAAATGAGACTAGGACATCTTAAGTCTGCATCATGACCTGGGTGGCAGGCAGTCTAAGTGACCTTCACCATTCCAGACCACTCCTGAGAGCGCAGAGCTCTGAGCACATTCTAGTCTGTTACTAGCATGAAACTCACACCAAAGTAGAATGATCTATCTACATGAATTTTGTTTCTTTTGCCAGGAGCCAAAGCTCGGGCCTCTGTTGTTTTATGCTAAATATACACTAAACTGCCAGAGAACTGTGAAGCGAGGCCTTGCATTGTTCTACCTGCCAGCAACCCCAGCCTGCTTGTTTTACACCAGGGGAGAGCGTGCCCATTTCCTCTTGAACCTCAGATTCGATACAGCTGGGTAGGAGTAGGTGGGGTCCAAGGAAGGTGAAGAAAAACCAATGCAGTGGCAGCCAGCTCTCAGGTTGTAATTTCTGCCCAATTATTTCTTCTTCTGCATCTCTCTGCAGCAGAACAGCACCGAGACTCCCAGGACACTTGGTGATGTCTGCATCTTAGTACTAGGCAGGCATGCCAGCTTCAGCTGGGCTGGTGGTCTTGGCCAGTGCCCGCCCCTGTCTTGCCCCAGCTTTCCATAGCTTTCCTAGAGTTTTTAGGGGATATCGAACTTCCAGCATGCCCCAGCAGGGCAATCAGCGGATTGGCAGAAGCCAGAGGGTAGGACAGAAATGCCAGAGAACACATGGAATGTGTGGCCAGAGGCAAATGTTGCATAAAATCCCCTCACTCCTTAGAAATAAAGGCAAGATGCCAGCAGTGTTCGGTCAGTGGTGCCCTCATGGGACCCTGCAGCTCTGCATACCAGTAGTCACCCAGATGCCCTCTTTGGGAGAAACTGGGTAGGTGGCCACATGGGGAAGACGTCCCTAGAATCAAGCATTTGTCCGAGGGACTGTTCACTCAAAGAGCAATACCAATGACAAGTGGCAAAGCTAAATTTTGTCCTTGTGGGGGCTGGGGGCGCAGCTCAGTGTCTGAGCATTAGCCTAGCAATGTGCAAGGGCCTGGGTTGGATCCCCAGCACCGCAGAAATAAATAAGTGAATAAAAGTTTTCCTCGCTACTCTGTGTATCGTGGGGAGTGTGCTTCCGAAATTGAAAGCAGTTCTGGAGAGTGGTTTACACTTTCTTAGAAACTCATTCCTTCTGTTACTGTTTGCTTCACATAGTGGCGAATGTAAGGTGTTAGCTTACAAAGAGAGAGAGAGTAAAGTGTCTTAACCCATCTAAGACTTCCGCCTACAAACACTTGCTCTCTTCTACCAGTGAAATACATCTTCCTTCAGCTGTTGGCTGTTGGCAAGTTTTTGCAGACTGGTTTCGGTCAGACAGGAATGGTTGTTAGGGAAGGCCATTATCCGTTATCCATATGCCACGGGATCGAAATGATATTTTTGTGGCAAAGTGAACAGAAGCAAGGTTCCAAGTGGATTTCAGACCTGTGCTGGATTCTCAGGCCCGGGTCTTATATCTGGTTTTCCCAGCCTCGTTTTACATTTCAACAAAAGCCAGCGCCTTGTTCTCCTGGAGTTTATTTGGCCAACGTCATCTAAGAATGCAAAGTGGTGATTTGTGGTGGGAGAGACGTGTTAACTGGGCCCAAACTGCTATCCAATATCCCAAACGTAAACCTCTTCCTGCAGGGTTGAAAAAGGAGCCAAGCCTCTTGGGAAGTCTGCTTTGCATCTTCAGAGGCCTTCTGATTCCTTGGTTGCAGCTGGCCTTGCTCCCAGAGCCCGTGATGATGGGTGCCCTGAGAAAGAAAAGGGAGGACCCGTCTCGCAGCCCAGCTGGGGGTAGGAAGAACCAGAGCCTTCTGGGGACCACACTCCTGCTTGTCTCCAGTGCTTGGAGGAAGAACAGGGTTCAGGGCTTGGCCAAAGATGGCAGAACCCTGGGACTGATTGGCTTCTCCAGGAAGAACCTCACCCAACAATTTAATTATTAATGAATTAACTTATTTTGGTGCTGGGGATAGGACCTAGGGCCTCCCCTATGCTAGGCACGTGCTCTTATCACTGAGCTACGTCTCCAGCCCTCATCCAACAAAATGACTATATAGCTCTGAATATATCATCCTTCAGATCAACTATCCATTCGAAAGTATTTATCAGGCACCTCCCACAGGGCAGATGCCATGCTCGGTGCCAGGGATCTACAGTATTTGACAACTGTTCCCTTGGGATTTGTTTCTCCGGGCACAATGAGATGTTGGTGATCAGCCACAAGTCTTACCTTTTTCCAAAGAGTTTCTTGTCTCATGCTCAGTTCTCGTTGGAAAATGCCTCCCGTTGTGACTTTTAACCCAATGTGCAAAGTTTCTGAGGGACAGAGTTTGATTTGTTCCAAATAAAGGTAAGAGCTGAGGAGATTCCTGAGAAATGCAGCTTCAACTTTTGTTGTTTCCCCTCAGTAAGGGGGAAGGCATTCTGATCTGATCTGCAAACAGGCGTCTCTCCAAATAGGAAAGAAGAAGGTGGACAGGACGGAGGGCCAAGGAGGGGGTTCCAGCACCTGGGTTCCTGGGTGATGTCTGCATGAATCACAGCGGAGGGACATGGAGCAGCCGCAGTCTGCCTACAAACCCCTGGTTACAGCTATAGATTTATCTCCCCGAACCACAGCCTCTCCATCTGTTCTACCCTCTAATTACAAATGCAAAAAGAAAAAAAAATGGCTAATTTGCAAAGGCATCATAAAAAAGGGAAACGCAAGTGATTTAAGAGCTGCGCTGTGTTATGCTGGTCATGTTTTATGTACTCCAGGAGGAGAGAAATTTCTCTTCCCCTGCCTGAGACTCTTCCCTGCTCTCAGACAGTTTCTGATGCAGCAGACTGGGGGAGAATTCCTAGCAAGCTGCAAAGAAGGAGCTGCCTGGGGAGGGGCCTCCTCATCTGCCTCTGACAGGAGAAGGCCACCACGGTGTTTACCAATCAAGGGCAAATGCCTGCCATGGTTTCTAGATGAGTTGAACTCCTTGGGAAAACATGTAATGGGGAAACAGTACTGTGCATCTAACTATAATCACAATATTAATTATTTTCTTTTTGAATCCCTTTTTAAATCAAATTTGCTTTTTAGCTGATACATAAAAACATAAAAATTGTACATCCTTAGGGGGTCTCATGGGATGTTTCCATACATGTGCACGTTGTGTAATGCTTACATCAATTTACACACATCTGTCTCCTCAGAGGATTATCATTTCTCTGTGGTAAAAACTTCAAAATTCTTTCTTCTAGCTTTTTGAAACATACAGCCCAGTATTGTTGTCAATAATCACCCTACTATAATAGCACCCCAGAGGTTCTCGCTCCTGTCTAACCATAGCTTAGCACTCATGAATTGACCTTTCCCCATCCCTCCTGCCCCCTAAGCTACTGTCTTCTCAACTGTGTCAGTAATGATATGATGAAGGTGAGGGGGTTCAAGACATGCTACCCCAAAACATGGGATATCGAATATTTTAAGCTGAAGGAATTTGAGAAAGTGGTGGAAGAGAAAAGTTCTTTCTGATCTTCCCCTGCCTTCCTTCCCTGCAGCAGGTCATGAAACCTAGGAAGGACTTTCTGATCTTCCTCTGAAGCTGGCCCTAAGACCCTCACGTGAGAGGTGCTCCCCTTATGCAGGGAGGAAAGGAGCATCTTTGTCTCTGAAAACACAGGGACACAGAGAAGAATCGGAACAAACAGGCCTTGCTATTTCCCTGTTAGTTGCCATAAGATCAGACCCTTTTATCCACTCAAACTTCTCCATAATTGTCTACTTTTTCGTCAAACCTAACTTGGAATTCACAGGTTAAGCCATTTCCTCCCTTCCTTCCCTTCTTTCCTTCCCTTCCTTCCTTCCTTCCTTCCTTCCTTCCTTCCTTCCTTCCTTCCTTCCTTCCCCTCCTCCCTTTCTTCTCTTTTCTTTTCTTTTTCTTTCTTTCTTATACTGAGGGGCTGAACCCAGGGCCTCCTGCATACCTTGCAAGCACTCTGCCACTGAGCTGTACCCCAGCCCACTTTTTTATTTTTTAAATTGAGACGAGATCTCACTAAGTTATACACGCTGCCTCTGGCCTCAAACTTATGATCCTCCTGCCTCTGCCTCCCAAGTTGCTGGGATTACAGGCGTGCACCACTGAGCCGGCTCTAAGCCTTTTCTTTAGGTTTCATTTGCTTCTTCTTTTTGTTGTTAGGTGCCATTGAGTCGAGTCTGACTCATAGTGAACCTCATAGGGTTTTCATTGGCTGATTATTTCCGGATTACTTTGGGAATGGATTGACACTTTTTGGGTCATAGAAAACTTACTAAATACATTCGCATGCTTGTGTTTGGCTAATCTGGCTATTGTTACTGAGTCCTCATCCATGAACCTGGGGTGGAGAGAGGAAAAGAGTGTTTTCTTCTAAAAGGGCTACCATGAATTTTCTCAGGAAGGAGATGTACCTCCAAAGCTGTACTTTTGTCCTTCCTCTCCCGCTCCTCCTTTTCCTCCTCTGTGTCCCTCCCTACTTCCTTTCTACTTCTAACCTTAGAGGACTTTAGAAGGTGCCTATAGCATTAGCAACATGGGATAGAATGCAGAGAGAGAGAGCTTTGGAGTCAGGGATGCCTCTTCAGTCCTGCTGTGCTATTTGAGTTAGGCCAGAGTGGAGCAGGTAGCAGTTTCCTCAAGTTTCCCTTTTCTCAGGTGCGAGAGGGATTGAGTGGCACCTGTTTTGCCTCCCAGGTCACTGGAATGACGAGATGGTGCTTGGTAATCTAGGAAGACCGTGTGGAACTGTCTGCTCTCAGATCCAGCCTTTACTTCCCAGGAAAGAAACGAGGCCCACAGAGGTGACTGGCTGGGTTCACGACCATGTCCTTATAGAGATGATAAATACTTTCTTGGTGTTATGGTTTGGATCCTAAATGTCTCCTGTTGAAGGCTTGGACCCCAGCTGATGGCATTATTGGGAGATGGTGGAGACTTTAGGAGATGGGGTCTAGAGAAGGAAGAAGGTCATGAGTGTGTCCTTGAAAGGAACACTGGGACCCTTGCTCTCTTGCTCCCTGCTTCCTGGCTGCCATGAAGTGAGCAGCTTTGCTCCTTTACATGCTCCCAACCACGATGTTCTGGGCTGCCAGAGGCTCCAAAACATGCAGCTAACCAGCCATGGACTAAAACCTTTGAAACTATAAGGCTAAATAAATCCTTTCCGCTTTTAACTTGTTGTTCTTGGGTATTTTGTTGCAGTGATGGAAAGCTGACTAACACACTTGGTATCCAGTATTATGCTGGTTCCTGGGTACTGGCTTGAGTTGAGGCCAGGAAAAAAAAAAAAGAAGACACTTCCCTTGCTCTTGAGGAGCTGGTTGGCCCTGCTCCACCCTTCCCAAAGGCATGGAAAAACAGTTTCCCCAAGAGTGTCGGGGTTGTGTTCTGAATCCACATTGTCAGGAACTTAACAGAAACCTGGGGTAAATCATTGCTTCCTTGAGCCTCAGGTTTCTCCCTGTAAAATAAGAAAGTTGAATAAGATGGTCTCTAGGAATTCTTCAAGCTCTAACACTCTATTATTGGGTTGGGAGTGTAGCTTAGTGGTGGTGAGTTTGCACAAGGGCCTGGGTTCCATCCCTAGCACAATAAAAATGAAACTCTATTGTTATAAAGTTATTTAATCTAGTGAGGCAACAGGCATGGCTTTTAGATTTGAAGAATTCATTTACTCAAAGGATCTGTATCTTTAAGGATGGTATGTGTGCAATATCCCCACATCTGTGGAGACTTGCATGTTGCTGTGATGCTGAAGTTTATGCCACCAGTATTTCAGATACCAGCAGGGCTACCCATGGTGGGCCAGTTTCAGTTGAGCTTCCAGATTAAGACAGACTAGGGAGAAAGACTTGGCAGCCCACTCCCGTAACAGCCATTGAAAACCCTAAGAATAGCAGAGAAGCATTGTCAAATATACTGTTGGAAAATGAGCCCCTCAGGCTGGAAGACATGTAAGAAAGGATCAGGGGAAAGTCGCCTCCTCAAGGTGGAATTGACCTTAATGATGGAAATGGAGTAAAGCCCCTGGGATCTCTACTGATGTGGCATGACTGAAAGTGAGAAGAAACACAGCGACTGCAACAATGGGTTAAAACATAAAAAGATTGTGTGTATGGACAGTGTTGGGTAGTGTTCCATTCTGTTGTAACATAGGGTCACTAAAAATCAGACCCAAATTGATAACACCCAACAGTAACAACAACAATGTGTGCCATAGGGAAGGTTAAAACATAAAAGCAGGGCTTCAAACCTATGAAAAATTGAGTTCAGATTCATGTGTGGTTTGAATATGTTAAAATTATAGGGCTCAGGTTTAAAATTTTAATCCTATGTGTGGATAGACACATAATTTTTTTTTCAATTTTTAAAATATTTAAATAAGCCAAATAAAAAAAAAGTTTAACAGCTGAATCTGAACCCAGTGAAAAATTGGGTTCAGGTTCAAGTTAGGCACTGGCTCAGAAAAATTTTTAAAAATGCTTGAACTAGAACAGGATCAGAGTTTGGGTTTGAGTTCAGTTTGAAGCCCTGGTATCAACGCATAGGATTTAAAGCAAATTGGACCTGAGCCCTCTACATTTTAACATATTGAACCCACACTTGAACTTGAACCAAATTGTGTGTTTGAAGCCCTTCATAAAAGTTCTTTCTGAAAAAAGCCGGGCGCAGTGGTGCATGCCTGTAATCCCAGCGGCTCGGGAGGCGGAGGCGGAAGGATCGCAAGTTCGAGACCAGAGGCAGTCTGCGTAACTTAGCGAAACCCTGTCTCAAAAAGTTAAAAAAAAAAAAAAAAAAAAAAAAAAAAAAAAAAAAAAAAAAAAAAAAAAAAAAAAAAAAAAAAAAAAAAAAAAAAAAAAAAGGGCTGAGGGTGCTCAGTGGTCTAGCATTTGCAGAGCATGCAGGCGCGAGACCCTGGGTTCAACCCCCAGTACCCCCCCCCAAAAAAAAGTTCTTTCTGAAAAAGAAAAAAAAATCAATGAACAATTGATATCGGTGAAGTCAAAATAAGTCTTAAGTAGATTATCTACAGGCGAAAGAATAATCTATTTTCTGGGACAATGTAATCCTTTCTAGGTGAATTATTAGTGTAATGATCAGATAAGTTTATTCATAGTTGTTTTGCGAGTAAATTAAATAAGACGGGAAGAAAGAGGATGCAGTGAGAAGAAAAGGCCCCCTTGGTTAATGAGACCGTCCTCAGGTTACCACCTAGGTGAGCCCTTGATGTTTGTGGGAACCTGTTCAGAAGCTTTGGGTTGCATGTATGGGGTGAAGTCACATCTGAGCCACCCACTCCACTCGGCTGACCTGTATACAAAACGCTGGCCATTTCATAATAGTTAACAAGTAAGGATTGGGACTAGAATCTTTCTTTTATTGCTCACAGATCCATCATTTTGCATAAGAAAGGTTTTTAAAACCCTGTGTACTACCTGCTTATGTTCAACACGCACTCGTATATCACAGAGCACATGAACACCACGCAGCACATGGTCGACACCACAGGCTCCATATCCCATACTTTCTCTTACTGCTCCAACAGCACTCACACTGAGATTTTTGCTTGTTTGTATTTTGATACAGGATCTCTCTGTGTAGCCCAGGTTGGCCTTGAGCTGGCGATTCCACTGCCTCAGCCTCCTGAGTGCTGAGAATTAAAGACATGAGTCACCCCGCCTGACTCCACACACTTAAGATCCTTCCTTCTGAAGTTCTATGATGCTGTCCCTAGAGCAGATCAAAGAGAGGACAAGTTTTCTTGGGGTTGAATCAACTATTGTGTGTGTGTGTGTGTGTGTGTGTGTGTGTGTGTGTGTGTGTGTGGTATTGTGGGGCTGAACCCAGGGCCCACACATACTTTGCAAGTGCTCTGTCACTGAGCTGCACCTGCAGCCCCCTTTTTAATCTTATTTTTTAAATTGAGATAAGGTCTCACTGTGTTGTGCAGGCTGCCTCTGCCCCTGAGCTTGCAAACCTCCTGCCTCCATCTCCTGAGTTACTAGGATTACAGGCTGTGCCACTGGGCCAGACACACATCACCGATTTTAATTTTAAGATTTCAAAGTACAAAAGTTTTGGAGAGGACAGCAAAGCAGTTATCTGTTATTCCTCAGGAGGGATTCCAGGGAATCTCATCCCAAAGTCTGGCAACCTGGTATTCAGATAATTTTGAATTAGTGCCCTGAGAGACCAGGACACACTGGGAGAGGCTTCTGATACTCTCACAGTCTCTTACCTGGGCGAAGGATTGCCTTTGGTCCTCTCCCTGAGGTATAACTAACTAAACTCATACCACAGGCTTGGAATGTTGCTCAGTGCTAGAGCACTTGCCTCACATGGGGGTGGCTCTGGGTCCCACTCCCAGTGCAGCAACAACAAGGTACTAAAACCACATCACAAGAGGAAGATGGAAGAATGTCACCACACTTGGACAGATTTTGTCACAGGCTATTGTCTGTCTCCAGGCCCATCCATACCGTCTCTCTCTCTCTCTCTCTCTCTCTCTCTCTCTCCCCTCTCTCTCTCTCTCTCTCTCTCTCTCTCTGTGTCTGCCTCTCTCTGTCTCTCTCTCTCTGTCTCTCTCCAATACTTGAGCTGAACCTAGGGCCTCACAAATGCTAGGCAGGTGCTCTGCCACTGAGTTGCATCCCTAACCCCCTTTTATTTTTTATTTTGAAACAAGGTCTCCCTAAGTTGCACAAGCTGCCTGTGGCCTTAACTTGGGACCCTCCTGCCTCAGCCTCCTGAGTAGCTGAGATTATGGACATGCATGGTGGTACCTGGCCCATTTGCTCTCCCAGAGAGAATCTTCAAACTGTTATCAGTTTTTCCCCCAAATTGGATCAGTTTTCCCTCTTGGAATTGTAGAAATAATAACAAGATCCAGAACCAATTGAGTAGTGAAGGAGATCTTTATCCTTGGCCAACAATAGGAGAAATGGGATATACACTCGCCAATCAACTTCTCCATCTTTGGAGACTGACAGGTTATAGATACATAGAGAGTAAAATAAATGAGGGGTGGAAGATGGTGATAAAGGACAAGGATATTCATGTCTCTTCTGGGAATGGGTAAAGATTTTCCAGACATTTGCATGCTACCTCTTTTCTTTCCTTTTATGGTTCTGTCCAATAGTTGTCATGTTGTATTAATTAGTCAACTGGTACATTGGTGTGAGGCAAATGCATGGGAGGAGATATTTATTGGTGGCTCACAGTTAAAGGATCACAATCTACAATGGCAGTGGGGCTAGTGTGGATTATAATGGAGTTGAAGGCTGTCTGGCAGTCACTCAGCCGCCATCTTAAATCCAACCAATTTTGTCTGTCCTGGTTCATTCCTTCTCCTGATCCCTGATGACCACTTACTACCTTTCGAAAGTCACCTACCTTCGATTCCCCTGTCCCCTAGGAAGAAGGGCCTATACACATTTGAATCTCACTGGGTTATTGGGTACTATGTGAATCAGACTTTTTGTTGCTGTGACTAAATACCTACGGAAATTGATTTAAGGGAGGAAAGATTTCTTTTGACTTGTGGTTTCAGAAGGTTCAGGACATAGCCTGCTGACTCCATTGCTTTGGGCTGCGGCAAGGCTGAGCATCATGGCAGTGGGCTCACATGGTGGTCAGGGAGCAGAGAGAGGTAGGAGTAAGGGCAAAATACACCCTTCAAAGATGTCCCCATTTACCTACTTCCTCCAATTAGGACCCACCTTCTTGTTTCCATCACTCCTCAATAACACCATCAAATAATGAATCAAATGGATGAATCCTTTGATGAGTTCAGAGCCCTCCTGAGCAAATCACTTCCCAAAAGCCCCATCAGCTGACCAGCAAGCCCTTAACACCTGAGCCTTTGGGCACATTTCAGATCCAAACTGTAACAGATCCTCACTTTTCTGTGATGCCTCCACATGGGCTAAATAGATGCGTACACCTTTGCTCCCATTAATCAGCCTATGGTCAGTTCATTCCAGAGATTCCCTTCATCCTGTACCTGCTTCTTCTGTCCAGGCCCCTGGCCCCAAGAGCTTGGGTGGGGTGTGCTTAGACATCACTGTCCTGAGGTGCACAGAACCACTGGGGCCACCAGTGTGTTAGAGAACATTTGGAACAGAAGAAAGCCAGGAGCAAATGGAGAAAGAACTCATAACCTCAAACAGCACCAGTTAAGTCAGTGACACAGGAAGGAATATTTATTTGTACTTCCATTTGGAATTCCTAATGTTTCAAAACCTTTCAGAAGCAAAACAGAAAAATAACAAAACAAAGGAAATGGAGCTTCTTCTTAAAGAGGGAAAATGGGTGGGGAGGAAATGTTGGCTACTCACTCTCACAACATTGAGAATGGAGAAAATTAAAAAAATCAAGGGCTTTTTACTTCCCACTTATATGTATGAGTGAAAGTAGTACTTCCATTTTTACTCTGTTGTTTTCAATAAAAGAAAGAGGGTTTTAAACTGTATTCACAGGTTGACTTTGCTGAGTAGATGTAGCTTTGACTGAGCAGAAAAGAATTCTTTTCGATTATAATGCTTTTTGAAAGTAATATGATTTTTAGCCATTGAACAGCACTCTTGGAGCTGTGATCAAGTGGTTCTCTGGAGCAATTCATGAATTTTGATGTTTGTATCAATGGAGTTCACCTGCAGCTGTACCACTGTGGCGTCCGATCCTGTCAGATCTGGGAAGCTAAGCAGGGTCAGGCCCGGTTAGTATTTGGATGGGAGACCACCTGGGAACACGTGGTGCTGTAGGCTTGGGAGAAGGGCCCGGTAACCCACTCTAAAAAAAAACAATCATCCATTGAAAACCCTATGAATAGCAGAGAAGCACTAACAATACTGTTTTGCCTGTTATAGGTAGGGTCACTATGAGTTGGACACCAACTGGACGGCACTGTTTAACAACAGCAACAACATTAATGGGGTTCAGGACATATTACCCTACATTATGACACCTGGGCATTTGAGAAGACAGCACCGTCAGGAACATTATTCTTACCTTCCCATTGCCCTTCTCCCTAGAAGGAAAAGTGGGGTCTGTGTTACACTCTGCATGTGTTCTTACCTCTGAAGCCATAGGAATGCTGACGATTCTAAACTAATAGGCCTAGCAAAATCCACTCCTCCACCCAATTTATTCCCATCGGGTCTTTCCCTCTTTCTCTAATCATATTTCTCCATAATATCCTTTTTTTTTATCAGACAGCATAAAAACACTAAGATTTCTCTGTGTTTTTGGATCTTCATAGCCTTAAGACACATCCCATGTCATATTCAACTTATATTTAATAAAATTGTGTGCTTTTCCCTTGTTAGTGTCTTTTGTTACAAGGGCCTCAAACATGAACGTAGCAATGGTAAAGAAAGACATTTTCATTTCCCCTACAATTTTTTCTTGTATTCAGGCACATGAACTTCAGGACCTGAGTGAAAAGGCCTTCCTAAGGTGTAAATGACACAGAAAAAAAATAAGCAGTTTGCTTTTCATACAGAAATCCACAGTCAGAACAAGTTTAAAAGCACGTCCTCTGGTTAATCTGACATGACTAATTCAGCTCAAGTTGATTTTAAAAATGACTTTAAAAATAGATTGGCTCCCAGTTGCTTCCAGCGAACATCTGCATCTCCCGTTCTACTCAGGGAGCAAAGCTCTTGGAATTCTGACCTCACATTTCCATAACACCTCAGTGACCTGGAGGAACTTTCTGTGTAATTAGCATGCAAATATGCTTCTCAATGCATGATCATAGACAACCTTTCAACTCTCCCGCTGAGGAATTGGTTTTGTTAGAGGGTCCAGGAAGGTGTGTTTTTCATTTAGACATGCTTGTGTGACTATGAACACAAGAAGTAAATTCTATCTAGGCAGCAACTGATAAGGAACCATATGTGAAATGAGATATACCTCCATAGAAAACAAAACTATCTGGGCTCTGAGTTGGTCTATCGAGTTTGGGTTAAAGGTGAGGTTTCCACAAGGAATATTAACCTTGAAAGAGTGTGGGTTTCTTTTTTTTCTTCTTTTTTTGTATTTGAAATTTTGTAAAGCAGAGGTCCCCAACCCTGAGGCCACAGACCGTATTGCACCCACCCTAGTCCATGGGAAAATTGTGTTCCATGAAACCAGTCCCTGGGGTCAAAAAGATTGGAGGCCACTGCTGTAAAGGAACTTTTTAAAACAGCTACCTGTGTTAGAGAAATGTATCAAATCATACAAGCTCCACTTATTATTTCTAAGCATCACTCCCTTAAAAATGAAAGAATAGCCAGCCTTGGTGGTTCATGGGTGGTTCCCAATGACTCAGGAAGGGGAGGCAGGAGGATCATAAGATGGAGGCCAGGGGCAGCATGTGTAATTTAGCAAGACCCTGATTCAAGAGTAAAAAAAAATAAAAAATAAAAAAATTTAAAAAGGGGGCTTGCAAAGTATGTGCAAGGCCCTGGGTTAAGCCCCAATTACCTAAAAAAAAAAAAAAAAAAAAAAAAAAGGAACGAATAGGACCTTTCTTCCTTCCTCTTTTCCACCATCTTTGGAAGTATGGTCAGTAAAGGTTTACTTTGGTGATAATGTTGTTATAGGGGAGACTCTTGGGAAATGTGGGCAGGCAGTCTGGAGCACGGGCCCTGGAACCTGGCAGCAAAACCACAGTTCTTGTTTTAAGAGTATAAAAGAATTTATACCTGACATAGAAGTTATAGTAGAGAGTATGTTGTTGTTGTTGTTGTTGTTAGGTGCTGTCAAGTTGGTGTCCAACTCATAGCAACACTACATACAACAGGCCACACGGTATTGATAGTGCTTCTTTGCTATGTATAGGGTTTTCAATGGTTGATTTTATTTTGGCTGGGGGTGGGGAGTGGATTGCCAGGTCCTTCTCCCAAGCCTATAGGACCTAATGTTCCCAGGCTGTTTTTTATCCAAGTACTAACCAGGCCCAACCCTGCTTAGCTTCTGAGATCTGATGGGATCGGACGCCACAGTGGTACAGCTGCAGGCAGTACAGAGTATGTTGTTGTTGTTAGGTGCCATTGAACCGGTGTCTGACTCATAGTGACCCTACATACAACAGGCGAAACACTACTGTCAGTGCTTCTCTGTTATTCACAGGGTTTTTGGTGGCTGATTGTTTTTTGGGAGTGGGTTGTTGTGTCCTTCTCCCAAGCCTATAGCATCTGGTGTTGCCAGGCCATCTGCCATCTAACCAATCCCAACCCTGCTTAGCTTCGGAGATCTGACAGAATCAGATGCCACAGTGGTACAGCTGCAGGCTTATTAAACATAGTACACCTTTAAGGAATAATTACAGAGAAAACTGAAGTACCTAGGAAAGTTTAGGTAAACCTGGAAAGGAAATTGGAAAACCTGCATTCCCTGGGTGACTTGGCATAAGGAGGGTTCTGTTCCCCAGGGGAAGGAAAGAAGCCAGAGAACAGGAGAGTTAAGCAGCCTATTAGAAGGAAAAGTGCCTTGGATAGAGAGAGAAGATGTCGGCCTGAAAGAAGGGAGAGGTGTGCAAGGGGTTGCTGGAGAGAGAAGAGTGGAGAGGAAGAAAGAGGGGAATGGGAAAAGAGAGAGCTTGTGGAAGAACAGCATGGGCACATGTTCTCTCTAGTTTTATTCTAACAAGGGCACATCCAGTGTGACATTGGCTCTGGGCACCCAACTCTGGGCACTAGTGAGACTTTGGCCTAGGGTCTTTGTTTCATAAATGGCTCAACGGCTTGGATCCCGTGTGGGGCCTACTTGAAAATGTCATTCCAACGTCCATTGAGACCCATATGGCTTCATTCATCATAGTGAAATGGCAGAAGCCATTTTTAATCCTCTTTTCCTTCATTGCCTGTTACTGGCTAATCTAGCTACTTAACAATGTCAATAGCAGTGAGAGGTGATGTACCCCAACATTACCACCTGTCCTGAGGAGTTTCCCTTTTCGGGACCTCCATTCAGGTGATGCCAGGTCCTTGATTCAGTAGCAAAAATAAATTCCAGAACAAGTCAGAGGATGAAGCAGACTTGCAGAGTTTATTAGGCGAAAGGAAAGGATAGTACACACTTCAGAGTAAAAGGCAGGTGTGTGTGTGTGTGTGTGTGTGTGTGTGTGTGTGTGTGTATGTGTGTGTGTGTGTGTGTGACAGAGAGAGAGAGAGAGAGAGAGAGAGAGAGGGAGGCACATAAGGAAACAATAGTACACATCTGAGACATGGATGCGGGCCTCTCAAGAGAGAGAGTTGTGCCTAGGTGTCTTCACAAGGGATATATGTATGATTTGGGGGCTTTTGAAGTTACATTGCTCAATGGAGTCCCAGCAGGCGCATGGAATAGATTTACACATAGGAAAGAAAGCATTGTCCAAATGCCTGGATTGGAATAGTCAAGGAAATTCTTACTACGTCTAGTCACAAGGACATTACCTAGGCTTGTTTATTTGAATTATAGGCCGTCATCTGGTTTAGTGAGATTCTTAGAGAAACACTGGTTTCTATGCAGGGAATTCTAATCATGGCTTCCAGTTTTTGGTTGTACTGGAATTCTTTGTTGATAAGACTCAGACCAGATCCTGAAGTGAAAAACCCTTTCCTTCCCATGTCCCCTCAATTCTTCCTTTCTATCCTGCCTCAATTAAGGAGGATAGATAGGCACAGGAAAAACAAAGGCAAGACAGAAGTAAATGGCCTAATGGCAAGAGGACTCTGCACTCGCAGAGTGGTTTTACAGCAGGCCATTAAGTGACCACTCAACAGTAAAGGCACAAGACCACCCCAAACCAACTGGGACCAACTAGTGGGCTGACCCACAACCATGAATGGCCCTTTGCTTCATTATAATGGCACTTCTATATCATTAGTTTTGCAAACTTGGCTGTTCCCGTTATACATCTGAAGGCACGACCCATCTGAAAACCCCAGACAAGGACAGAAAAGGGGAGTAAACCCCATTCTGGAGAAAATCCCCACCCATTCCAGAGAATTCCCCACCTTTTCTCTGCCTTAGCTCATTAATAATCTTCCTCTCTACTAAAGGTTTTACATAGAAGAGCTTTCCAAATTTCCAGCGATGTGTCTCCCTCTTGAGAGTCCCACACTCAGTCCTGAGTGTGTAATTTAACCCTGTTATGAAACATCCTCCCAATTCCCTACTTTGTTTCTCCTCTGAATTCCTTCTCTGATGACAATAAGAACCTAAGAAACATTAGGTGGACATCTTGCCTGCTCTCTCTGCCTCTGAGATCTCTCCAGCCTTTACCCATCAGTAACAGTGACATGTGAAAGGCTGGCTTGTCATTCTCTCTTGTGACTGTTCTGGTTGGAATTCCTAAAATGTGTTATCTTTAAGACCAATTTCTCTGGATTTCAGAGTCATTTTTGTTGATTATTTTACTTTTTTATTTTTTATTTTTTGTGGTAAAATAGTCTTTCTTTCTGGGTGGGTATTGTGTGGCCAGGATGACATGTCTTTTGTATACCTGAGTAAGTTTGAGTAGGGAGGATTTCGTATCTCATAAGGCATGGGAGGATCTAGAAGTTTTGAGGGCCACCTTTGGGCAAGGAAGTATTTGCCCAAATCTTGAGTTCTCAGCCTTTTAGGCATGGAACAGCCCAGCTGGGCCAGAGGGCTGGAGGAGTGGAGCCTTGTCCTTAAACGGGTGGTGATGGGGACCTAGGGTTAAAGTGTGCCTTTTTGTAGCATCCAGGCCCATCATTAAGAAACCTATAAGGAGACCAAATGTTAAGAGTGGTTAACAGTGGCCATGGGGCCATGGTGATATCAGTTGCTTTTTCATATATTTGTTTACACTTTAAAATTTGCCTACAATATGGCGATATTGCTTTTAGAATCCTGAAACCTCCATTGTCTTTGAAGCTTGTCATTCTGGAGGAGGTCAAGAGGTATCAAGGGACTTGGCTGCCCAACGCTGGTCTCATGCCACCTGCCTTCTGTGGGAGTCCCCTGGCCATAGCAAGACTGGAGCAGGGGTCTCTGCCTGCAGGAAGGCAGCCTTCCCCTCTCTGCAACCTGCCCCAATGGGCTGTCTATACGCCCCATAGCCACCTCGCAGGGATGCAGCCTGTGTTCTTTCAGAGCTGCCCAGACTGTGGCACCGTCTGTGGTGTGGTGATTTATGGAGCTATTTGGTGTCAGGTAATTGCCCATCAATATCCTATTTATCACCCAGCTTGTCGTGGGTTGTGGTTGCTATTCCACAAAGCTGAGGTCTTAGAGAAAGGGCCAGTTCCTCCAAGCCCAGGAGGAAGACAGTCTAAAATGTAAAGGGTCCAAGCGCTTTTCTCTCCACATTTCTTCTCATTGTTCAATTTTCCTTTGAATACAGGGAATGACAGCAAACACACACAGGGAAGGTACCTGCTGCTCATAGTAGGACTTTAGGATGCAGGAGGATCCCACAAGTCACCCACCCTTATCCAGCATTCCCTTCCTAGATAAATGCCTGTGTCCGAGGCTCTGGACAGAACAACATTCTGCACATTCAGTTGGCTGTGCTTTTTTTTTTTTTTTAGTACTGGGGGTTGAACCCAGGGCCTTCCACATACTTTGCAAGAGCTCTGCTACTGACTTGCTCCCCAGCCCCATTTTCACTTTTTATTTTGAGGTAGAGTCTCGCTAAGTTACGTAGGCAACTCTGGCCTGGAACTTGTGATCTTCCTGCCTCTACCTCCCAAATTGCTGGGATTATAGGCATGCAACACAGTGTTCAGCTTGTTACGTGTTTTTAAAACATCCAGATGAATAGACTGGGAAGAAATACATCAAAACACATATACTTCAGGCTTGGGGTGCAGCTCAGTGGTAGAGCACTTGCCTAGCCTGTGTGGCCCTGGGATCCATCTCCAGCTCCACAACAAAACAAACAAAATAAAAAATCAATACAAGTATTAGGTGGTTGGTGGAAAAATTCTTCTCTTGCTATATTTTTCAAATTGTTGATAATAGCACCTCCCTCTCTCTCTCTCTCTCTCTCTCTCTCTCTCTCTCTCTCTCTCTCTCTCTCCCTCTCTCTCCCTCTCTTTTAATTTATTTATTTTCTTTGAGAAAAAGTCTTCTTAGATAGCCCAGGCTGGGCTCAAACTTGCAATCCTCCTGCCTCATCCTTCATCCAAAGTTCTGGGATCACAAGTAGGGGCCATAGCTCCTGCCTAATAATGAGCATGTATCTCTTAAAAGCCTGCAGCTGTACCACTGTGGCATCTGATCCCATTAAATCTCTGAAGGTCAGACCTGATTAGTACTTGGATGGAAGACCACCTGGGAATACCAGGTGCTGTAGGCTTGGAAGAAGGACCTGACAACCTGTGGCGTGTCACCCTGCCGCTGGACTTGCTCTGGCCATGAGCAGGAATCAGCAGCCAAAGACTCGTATCCTGGTGAGGGGGAGCTGGGCACCCAGGAGCCGCGCCACCCAGAAAGGAGGCGTCTGCCCATGGCTGCCCTGAGAAGCCTTGAAAAAGGCAGGCTCAGAGGCTTCTGCCCCCAGCAGCTCCTTGCTTCTTTTCTTCCCAATGAAGACTCTGAGTGCTCTGCTCCAACAGCTCTCTATTTCTTCCTTGTCTGTCCCGGTCAATGGAATGGACTCAGACTGCTCCATGTATCACCCTTATATACTCTTCTGGGGCTTTCCGGGTACCAGTCAGAGGCAGTCACCTCATACGTGTTTCAGGCAATCAGAGGGGACATTCAAATTTGGTTTTGTAAAAGTAGCCAATCAGGGGTGGTTCCAGAACAGTCCAATCAGGAGGCGTTCAGGGGTTTGGAAACAGCCAATCGGTGTAGAGGGGACTGAAGCAAGGGAATAGATGCCAGAGCCATCTTGGAGAGCTTGACAACCCTGAGTTCTAGGATGTAGGGCAAAGGTAACTGCCTGGGGAACAAGCCTCAGTCCTCCAAGGGAGCCTAAATAGGCCCTGGGGCGAACTGCCTCTCTAGGCAGTGCCCTACAACAACCCACTCCCAAAACACAATCTGCCATTGAAAATCCTATGAATAGCAGAGAAGCACTAACAATAGTGTTTCATCTGTTGCACATAGAGTCACTATGAGTTGGATACTGACTCAATGGCACCTAACAGCAACATCTCTAAAAAACCAATAACCCATGTTATACATGTTCATTGGTACTATTCCATAATTAAAGAGTCAGCCATATGGCTTTAAGTCATCTGGGCTTTAAAATGCAGATTCCCTTAGAAAATGTTTTTATAGTCAAGCTAGGACATTCATCCTTCTAGAAAGAAGGCGTTGGAATTGCTGGGCCTGGAGAGCAGGTTCAGAGGCGCCTGAGGAGGTGCTGGGGCCAGGGCTGGGGGAGGAGGGTGAGAGGCAAGTTGGTAAATCAGCTTTTCTCATCCCAGGGTTTGCCTGGGGTGTACCCTGGTGACTCAGAACATTCCAGATCTCAAGTACTGACTTGAAGAACTCCCTCCTGCATCCTTCCCATCTCAGCAATATTTGAATTCCTCGAAAGCCCAGTTGCTATCTGGAGCCTTGGGGATCAGGACATGCTGGCTCTTCACGGGCTCCTCTCCTGCCCTTCAGTTCAGGCCCTGGCCCCCTTACCCACCTTACTCTGGGGAGGAGAAAAGGAAGCTGGAGCATCCTCATATTGAAGCATTAAAGGTGACTTTCCTTTAAACCGTTTGGGCAGATTTTCCCACTCTTGTTTTGAAATGCAAATGTGGGAGGTGTACGGGAGGGGAAGAATGTCTTTTCTTTCTACCCTCTTAGATTCATTGGTTGCATCCCTGCAAATTAAACTCTTAAAAGCCAGATTATTATGAGGAAAAGAGGAATTTATTTAATATAAGTATGACATGACCTATGAGCCTCCATAAGGAAACAAAGACCTAAAGAAACCCTAAACTTGATGTTTATATGCAGTTTGACGAGGAGTAAAAGTTGTGGGAAAACATCTTTGGACAAAGAGGGGTGAGGCCATGTAGTGACAGGGATCTGGTCATTCAGGCTCCTTTTAGCCTCCCTCAGTGCTTATAGATATAGCTATTCCTTCTGTATACACAGAGGCGCTGTGGTTTGTACCTATGGGTTAAAGGCTGGGTCCCCAGCAGATGGCGCTATCAAGCATCTTTAAGAGGCAGAGGTTGTTGGGAGGAAGTGACGTCATGGGGGCGTGGTCTTGACAAGCTTACTGGGCCCCATCCCTTTCCTTTCTTTCTCTGTCATCCCTTTCGTTTCTTTCTTGGTGTTCCTGCTCCCGCGATGTCGGCAGCTTTGCTCCACCATGTGCTCTTCAGCTGCAGAAAGCTGGCTAACGCGTGAGTCTCCCAATGAAGCTGGCCTGTGTCAGGGAAGGTGAGAGAACTTCCGGTTTCTGCCATTTTCCTCAGATTCCCTCAGTTTAACATATTAAGTATGCAAAGGTGCTGTACTTGGGAGTGGTATATCCTGAACCCTGTTATCTGGCACGTATGTCTTCATCCCAAGGCGCGCGGGATGAAAGAGAGGAGGTGTTCTGTTTGCCCGAGAGGTGGTTTGACCTCCTGTGAGCTTGATGTCTCATTGGCCCCAGGCTGAATGGAAGAAGGCTGTGAAGTGTTTGTACTGTGCAATTCCCTTTGTTTTTCTGCCGGAGATTCTGGGCGCCTTTGCACAGCTGAATGGAGTGAGGAGAGTAGCATTCATCAAGGGCCTTCTCTGTGCCAAGCACTGCTCACATTGCAGTGTTCATTCATCCACTTAATCCTCACAGCAAACCACCAGAAGGAAGCTGTGGTCATTGTCATCTTTCAAGCAAAGAAATGGAGGAGACTTGCCTAAGGCCACTCAGCAGTCAGCAACAGAGCCAGAATGTGAACTGATGTTCGGCGGTGTCTGCTGAGAACCACTGCACATCTTATCTCCTGCCATGGTACTTGTGGAGGGTTGTCTCAATTTTAGTTTTGCTCACATCCATATATAGACGTTTCCTAAGGTAATTATAATGAAATACCTTTACTAGCATTGTGATAATTATAATGTACTAACAATTTGTCTGTAATTATGAGACAGGAATGAGCGACACTACAGTTTGAAAGAGGGTGGTATGGGTATTATTCCTTGTGAAAACTACATACTCATGTCCCAAGCACACCAACAGGTATGGTGCCCAAAGGAAAGCTATCTTACTGTGTTCAGGGCCTGAGGATTTTTGTGATTACGTATTCCAATGTCATAAGCACATAAAGAGGTGGCCAACCAATTCTTCTGTCTCACCTTTAGCAAATGATGAAACAAGAATCACAAAAATTTAAAGCTGATGGTGTCTTGGTGGCAAGTAATTCTGCACAACGTGGGTCTCAAATTTTCTAGATGACATATTTTTGTCTTTTATAGAAATAAATATGTTCAATTTAAAAAAAAGTTTGGTTCCACTTTTTTTAAAACAACTAAAGAACAATCGCATTTCTTAAGTGTAGATATTAAGACATTAAAGCAAACAGAGATTTGCAAGTAAACCTGACCTGATGAAATAATTTGAGGCTGAAAGGGTCTAAAATATGTTACAGTTGCATAGAAATTATTTCAAGCACAAGGCATTGAGTTCATGATATTTCATATCTGCCTACACACAGAACCTCTCAAAAGAATTCAAATAAGTCAATCATCAGAAATCCCTTCCCCAGGAGCCACCTGGGAAGATCACCTCATCACTGGGCAGTACAAGTCAGCATCATGCTAAAACACATTGTTACAAAACTGTCCCATCTCCTGTCTCTTCCCCTGGAGCTTGTTTATCCTTCCACAAAGTGATTTTCCCTTACTTCCTTTCCTCCTCTCCACTGTCCCTATTAGGATGGTTTGTTATTAGTTACTGTTAGGTGCCATCGAGTTGGGTCTGACTTTTAGTGACTCTATAGACAACAGAATGAAACCCTACCCAGCACTATATCATGCCTGGCACTATTATCAGTGCTTCTCTGCTATTCGTAGGGTTTTCGATGGTTGATTATTTCTGGAGTGGTCTGTCAGGTCCTTCTCCTAAGCCTACAGCACCTGGTGTTCCCAGGCAGTCTCCCACCCAAGTACTAACCTGACCCAACCGTGCTTAGCTTCTGAGATCGGACACAGGGTGGTATGGCTGTAAGCGTTAAGATGGTTTATATGCCCCAAGTTCTTGTCACCTCTTTGGGTCACATTTTCCTGTGATTGCCCTTACCTATATGACTAAATTTGTCTTCTCTCTTTGTCTTTGGTTAGTTTAGTTTGTGACACCCCAATTACTGAACATAAGAGGGTGGAGAAAAAGCTTCCTCCTAGACGCAGCATTTGCCAATATCCTGACCCCTGTGGAGGTTCATGTCCAAGCCCTGTCTGTGGGCATTTTGTCCCTTCTGCATGGTATCTTCAACAGATGCCAGGTGAACCGGGAAACTGATACAATGTGTCCTTGGGACAGCTGCCCTCCCTGAATGCTGTCCTTCGTCTCTGGCCCCAATGGCTCCAAAACTCTGCAACGACAGGCTATGGGTGAGATACCTTTTCTTTTAGAGTGACTTGCATGAAGTTTCTGGGCTGGGATTCCTGAAGGGCTTCCAATCCCTGCCCTTGCCCACTAGCCCACGCTTTTAAACTGCAAAGAGAGCAGGAACTAAGCACCTTATAGCTATGCCATAGCTTGATGGTGAAACTAAGACTAACCCTGGAAGTACTCAGATGGTTGGTACTGAGAGATTTACCCTGGCCTTCCTCATTTTGTGATTTCCTTTCTGTGGGGTTTCAGATCATGCGTGTGTTCTCTGAATGTCATGGTGTGGCAGCTTCAGACACAGCAAACCTGGGGCTCAGGGCCCTTGTATTGTAGAGAACGTGTGTGAGAAGGGAGACTTCAGTTATCCTGTAAGTATTATTAACTTATCAATGTTTACACAGCTAGTAGTCGTGGCTCCTGGGCACAAAGAGAGCGTCTCTGTGGTTAACTGACACTAAGCATTATGATGGTCCTTTATGCCAGCTAGCCACTCAGCTTCTGAGTGGGATGCTGAAGTCTGTTTCTTTTCCTTCCTTCCTTCCTCAGTTTTTTTTTTTTAATTAGTGTATATTTATTGTACAAAGTAAGTGGCTTTATTGTGACAATTCTGTTTATATATAATGTACATTGTGGGAGAAGGGCCTGGCAACTCACTCCTAAAAAACAACAAGCCATTGAAAACCATATGAATAGCAGAGAAGCACTGACAATAGTGTTTCACCTGTTGTATGTAGGGTCACTATGAGTAGGACACCGATTCTACTTGCACCTGACAACAACAGTAATGTATGTTGAGCATATTTACCCCAGCTATTACTCTTTGGGCCTGCAGCGGTAGCCCTGTGGCATCCGATCC
>VMDO01012294.1:0-23710 GCA_007922755.1 Pedetes capensis | reverse complement strand
GCTAGGGAGAATAATAACTACAGGAAGAAAACCTCCTCATCTCATTCAGTGGTTAACTTTTTCCTGTCATCCTTAAGGGAGGAAATAATTGCACACAAGGACTCCAAGCTCTGCTTTCTATTCTGTAAGAGTCTGAGGGACTGGCCTGGTCAGTTTTGTCTCTCTCTTATTTGTATTAATAAAATGAGGCTTAAAAAACATTTTCTGGAAAGCTAAGTAAATGAAATCACACAGCTAGAAAATTGTGTATGCAGATAATGGCTATCAATGAGCTAGCAGATAAATGACTTGATAATACAGATACAAATGCATTTGTCTGGGTTCTTTAGTGGTTTTCTCAAAGTAAAGACGATGGAATCAAAAGGAAAGACAGACATTAACTCCAATTTTTCAGAGAAAGGAACCTATAAATAAACTAATTGGACGATCACTTGATTTGTGTGTCCGATATGTAAGGACTTAGAGAGAGCACTGTTTGTTTCAGCTGTTCTCATCAGTATGATTAATGACTACTTAACAGTGCCTGATTCCATTTGGAAGCCAGCTGTTCTTGGGTAAAACAAACCAGGACTTTCTCAAGATAACCAGAGTCTGTCTGCGGGGTTTGGGGGCTGCCGCCTACAAGCTGTGTTATACTTTCGATCTGGAGTGTCCCCAGAGTCCCATGTGTTAAAGGCTTGGTTACTAGCCTGTGGCCCTCGAGAGACAGTGGAACCTTTAGGAGGTGGGGCCCATGGGAAGTAGGGAGGTCATTGGGGGTGTGTCTTTGGAGGGGATCTGGGGACCCCAGCCCCTCCTCCTTTCTCTCTTTGCTTCCTGGATGCCATGCACTGGGCAGCTTTCCTCCACTTTGCAATTCTGCCATGATGTCCCGCCTCACCACAGGCCCGAAGCAATGGGGCCAGCGGACCACAGTCTGAAACTTCTAAAACTGTGGGCCAAAGTAAACCTGTCCTCCTTAAAAGTCGATCATCTCAGGAATTTTTGTCATAGTGGCAGAAGGCAAACTAACATGAGCTAGCTTATCATGTTGAGGTCACTTCGAGGTTAGACCTGGACACTCGCAACTGCAGTACACTTACAATGGATGCTGCTTATTGGGGCCTTGGAGAAACAGGGGCTTGCTCTTTCCAGGTTCTGATTTGTGTAGTGCTCTTAACCAATAAAGAGGCTTATGCATTGTTGGCAGTTTAATAAGAACCTCAGTCATCTTAACTTCACAAATAGTAGTTTAAATGGTAAGCGTACGAGGGAAGTCTTTCAAGTCAAGGCAAGCTCCATCCGCTGAACAGAAATTCTAAATCATAAAACCATAGGAAAAATCCTATGCCTGCCTGCCTGCCTGCCTGCCTGCCTGCCGGCCTGCCTGCCTGCCTGCCTGCCTGCCTTCCTTCCTTCCTTCCTTCCTTCCTTCCTTCCTTCCTTTCTTCCTTTTCAGAGCTGGGGGTGGAACCCAGGGCCTCTGCATGCTAGGCAAGTGCTCTACCACCGAGCTACATTCCCCAGCCCCAATGTCCTTTCTTAAAGCAGCCACCACACCAGGTCCTGCAGGTTACCTGTGGGTGTCAGAGGAATGACCACATGTATAATGGGGAATAATTTCAGATATAAGCTCCCTAGGCAGGAGGAATCTCTGCATATTCACATCCTCTTACACTAGTTCCAAAGTAGCTGTGCAATCATCAGACCCTCTACACTGTGACATTTCTGTTTATATATAATGTACATTGTGGGAGCCCACTCCCAAAAAGCAATCAGCCATTGAAAACCCTATGGATAGCAGAGAAGCACGACAATAGTTTCACCTGTTGTACATAGGGTCACTATGAGTTGGACACTGATTCCATAGCACCCAACAACAACATATAAATATTTATATATAGGGATAAGTTTACACACCCTTGAGTCAGTCATTTCTATTTTATAGTTGGGAAATTCCATCCAGCCTTGTACACTGTAAGAATTGGCGGAGCTACTGGGAGAGAATTCTCCATGGTTCTCCACCATCTCAGCATGTCTTCCGGACTGCTGTTTCTTTTCCAGGTTGTCAGGGATCAGTCTTGGAGCACAGAGATACTGTGCCGCTCACTGTTATACATGAATTGGCATCTTTAAGCTCAGGGCTCTTCTCCCCTTCACAGGACCTAGCACACTTGTAGACAGTCATCTGGGCCGTCCACGTCATCCTCAGGAGATCTGAGAGCTGCTGGCTTTGCTGTGAGTAATAAAACCCTTAGTCTCTGACCCAGGTGTCTCATGCCAGCAGCCATAAAACTGTGGCAGTTCACTTGGCAGTAGAGTAAAATCATAGAGCCTTCAGTACTTGGCGGAAGTACACAGAAGCTGGAACATACATCAAATTTGCCCTCATCTTTATTGAGAAATAAAGTAGCTACATTGGCATCCATTGGATTAACATCAAGTAAGCCCAACTCACATCCCAGAGTATCCAAGAAAGGCAAAATGCCAAGGTGGGGCCTCCCTAGATGCTTCACTAAAGAACTCAGAGACTAGGTTAATAAAGTAAAGGCCGTTCACGCCCATGCCCTTAAAATGCTTATCATCTAAAGCAAAGCTTGACAAACCATAGCTCACAAGCCAAATCAGGCCCACCAGCTGATTTCCTAAGTACAGTTTTATTGCCTAGGTATTATCTATCTGTGGTTGCCACTGAGCTATAATAGCACAATTGAGTAGCTACAACAGAGACTGTATGGCCTGCAAAGCCTGAAGTAGTTACTTGGGCCCTATGTTGTTGTTGTTGGGTGCCATCAAGTTGGTATGCAACTCATAGCGACCCTAAGTACAAAAGGTGAAACACTTTGTCAGTGCTTCTCTGCTATTCATAGGGTTTTCAATGGCAGATTAATTTTTGGGAGTGAGTTGCTGGGTCCGTCTCCCAAGCCTACAGCACCTGGTGTTCCCAAGTGGTCTCCCATCCAAATACTAACCAAGCCCAACTCTGCTTAGCTTCCAAGAACTGACAGGATCAGATACCACAGGGCTATGGCTACAGGCTTGGCCCTATACAGGAATCAAAAGGAAGAGACAGACATATGGAGAAATTAGAAAAAAAAAAAAAAGGCCTTAAATTTAGCTAAAGGCAAACAGAATGGAAACACACACACACACACACACACAGAGACACACACACACACACACACCCCAACCCCACACACCTATCTTTTATATGCAGATCCTGTATGGAATATATAAGTTTTGAGCATTCCTTCTGGACCCAAATTTGGTTCAGATTTATAGCTTTGCCACTTACTAGCTAAGTGATTAAGTAAATCACTTAATCTCTGTGTGCCTCATTTTGCTGTCTTGTTAACTGTGGGTTATATCATAGGGTCTCTGAAAGAGTTAAAATGGCATAAGATAGCCTCTAGCATGTAATAAACTTTTGCTATTATTATTTATTTCCACTTTTCAAAAGCATAAGGAGGAACAGAGAAGTTAGGTAATCTTTTCAAGATTACACAGCTAGAAAAAGGCAAAGAGGCAGAACGTAATCTCAACTGTGATTTCAATGCCTGGGCTTCTTACTACTGTTATTATATTCTCTCTCAATAATAAAGGCTTATTGAATTTACAAATAAAATAACTGCAATAAAATTTTTTACCTTCTTCAGCAATGCTTTTATTTTTTGAATTGTGATTCATGGTTTATTAATTGACAAATTGTACAGGTCTCTGTTACTGTATGAATTCCATAGGAGCTTTATTTGAATTTGTTTTATTCATATAGTCACACTTGGCACTTTGATAATTGCCCTTGGAAGTGAAATTCACATTTATTATTAACCTAATTATATCTCTGGCTTTAAAATTTAAAGCAAAGCTTTTGCTAGGGATCTATATAATACCCAAGTAATTTTAAATAAAAAATTGTATTTTTAAATACTCAACTCTGAATAAGTGACTGGACACGATTATACTTCTCTAAGAATGTACTGAAAACAATGGTATTTTCCCTACAGTCTTTAGTCATTTTTCCATTGAGTTTAAAAACAAACAGTATATGGATGATAGACTTTTTCAGAACAGTTCTGAAAGGCACCATCTCCCGGAACCCCCTACTGTTCATCTCCAGATTCCTGTCTTTTGTGGAGGAATACAATTGTGGTGTCTTGCTGAGAAACAAGTGACTATTTATGAGAATTTTGCCTCAATAAAAAGAAAAGGTCAGTTTCCATTTGCTTTTACATATTACTTTGAACTTCTAGAAAGGCATTTTTTATGGATGGCAATGCTTCCTCTTTGGCGAGGAAATAATACATTTGAAATCAGATGTGTTCTTACTGAAAATGCTGTGCAAACTCAAATCCCCATTGACAGTACCTGCTCAGAGAAAGAAAGCTTGTGCAAAGGGATCCATTTAGCCATCCATTTCTCCACTTAATTAGCTGCTATTTCTAAAGTTAGATATGAACTTGCATAAAACATTTTGATCCCAGAACTGAAATTTGAGTTTATGACTCTGATTGAATAAAAACCACAATTTACTGTGTATAAATTATTTCAAAACTTCCCAACCACAGCAGTTGCCAGGGGCTTGAGTTTTTAAGCCACAGGCAGGATTCTGATTCAAATTTCTGTGGTTCCAGATATTACCCCATATTTTCTAGGTCAAGTTTTGACCAAGTTATGTGCTATTCCTAGCCAAAGCACATAGTTCCTGAAGGAGATGCTCAGAACTTCCCTGTTGCTGTGACTGAGGTCAAATATGCCATGCAGCACAGTTAGTCAGTTTTATGTTGCTGTAACCAAATACCTGAAGCTGAGTGATATGTAAAGAAAAGAAATGTATGTGGCCCATATATCTGGTGGCTGGACAGTCTAAACAGCATGGTCTCTGCATCTGTAGCAGACTACCTGGTGGTGTCACAACATGGCAGATGACATCACATGGCAGGAATGTGTACAAGGTATAAGGGGGCAGGCAGAGAGAACAGCCACATGCGGAAAGAATAGGTATTTTCTCAAGCTAGAAGAAATAGCACACACATTTAATCCCAGCAACTGGGAAGGCAGAGCCAGAAGGATTGTTGAGTTTGAGGCTAGAGGCAGCCTACGTAACCTAGCACAACTATGACTCAAAATAAAATAAAATAGAATAAAAATAAATAAAAGATGGGCTGAGGGTGCAGTCCGGTGGCAGAGCATTTGCAAAGTATCTACAAGGCCCTTGGTTCAACTCCTAAGTACTGAAGAAAAAAAAAAAGGAGGAAGAAGAAGAAGGAGAAGGAAAAGGAGAGGAAGAAGAAGAAGAAGAGGAAGAGGAAGAGGAAGAAGAAAGAAGAAGAAGAAGAAGAAGAAGAAGAAGAAGAAGAAGAAGAAGAAGAAGAAAAAGCAGCAGCAGCAGCAGCAGCAGCAGCAGCAGCAGCAGCAGCAGCAGCAGCAGCAGCAGCACTTTCTTGGAGTAGGGAGAAGTGAGGCTTGCTTGCTCTTGGATGACAACCTTCTCTTGATGAAACTAATCCTCTCCTGTGAGACCCACTCTACTCTACTAGATCAGCATTAATCCCTTCACTAGGTCCCACCTCTTAAAGGTGCCACTACTTCTCAATACCATTACATTAGGGACCTGGCTTCCTGCACGTGAATCTTTAGAGATAGGCCATATCCAAACCATAATAGGCTTCTATCAGCCTGGGGCCTTTAACGACTGTGAAGCAGAGTCCTTTTGACTTGTGTTTGACATGATGCATGGCAAAAACTTTTAAATTAAGCTATTGAGGTCAGGGTATTATTTGTTGTCTGTGTTGTTGCTGTTGTTAGATGCTGACAAGTGGGGTCCAACTCATAGCGACCCTCATAGGGTTTTCAATGGCTGATTGTTTCAGGGTTGCCTCAGGAGTAGATTGCCACATCCTTCTGTTTTTTGCAGTGCTGAGAATTGAACCCAGGTCCTCAAAGAGTGTGGAGCAGCACTCTATCAACTGAGCTAAACTCTGGAGAAATGTATAATTGTCTTTATCTGTTTTCTAAATGAATTGTCTTCTTCTTAGTGATTTATAGAAAAATCTCTGCTTCTTAAAGATATTAACATTGTGTCTATTATATATGCTATTTTTTTCTGTGTAAATTTGTTTACAGTGTATTTGGCTGTGAAGAACTAAAATGTTTTATGTAGCTAAATTTTGTCACATATGTTCTTTTATGGCTTCTGGGCTGGGGTTTCGCTCAGTTGGTAGAGTGTTGCTCCACACTCTCTGAGGACCCAGGTTCAATCTGAGCACCAAAAAAATGAGAGGATGTGGCAATCTATTCCCAAAGCAATCCTGAAACAATTAGCCATTGAAAACCCTATCAGGGTTGCTATGAGTCAGACTGGACTCAAAGGCACCTAACAACAACAATAAAATTTTCCAGCCTACATATAAAGGGTTTCCCCTTGCTCAGACTATAATTTTCCTGATACCATCGACTGAACAGGCTACCACTTCCCCACTAGACAAAAAAATCTACTGTTATCAACGCTAAAGTCCACATATGTGTGTGTGGGGGGGGGTCTTAAATTTTTCTGCTTTATGTATGTCCCATACTAAGTTACTTTTTACTGCTTTTCTGTATATATTTTCATATGAGTGAACAAATTCCTTTACATCATTCTGTTTCAAAATATTCTTGGGAGTCACATGCATTCATCTTTTTTTTCTTTCATCTTTCCTTTCTTTTTTATTTATTTATTTTTTCAGTACTGACAGGTTGAATCCAAAGCCTTGAGCATGCTAGGCAAGTGCTCTACCACTGAGCAGCACTCCCTCTTTTTTATTTTTTCTTATTTCAAGGCAAAATCTTCCTAAGTTGTGCAGGCTACCTTTGGCCTTGAATTCGAGGATCCTCCTGCTTCACCTTTCCAAGTGCTGAGGTTACAGGTGTGTGCCATGGCACCCAGCAACATTCATTCTTCTAAATGAATTTTGTTGTCAAGTACAGAAAAGATGTGTTGGGATTCTAATGGAAACTATACTAATTGTGTATGTTAATATGGTAAGCTATAAGATCTTTATACTGTTGAGTTTCCCATCCAAGAACATGCTATGTCCCTGTAGATTCAAATCTCATTAAAATTTTGTTGTTTTTCTTGCATATTTCATATAAAATTTATTTCTAGGCATTTCATAACTTTTGCTGCTATTGCAAATATATTAATGATGGGAATGGAGTAAAGCCCTTGGGACCTCCTTTTGCTGATGTGGCACCACTCAAAATAAGAGGAAAGAGAGTGGCTGCAATAGGTTCATATGCAAAAAGATCATGTGCTTGGCATGGTGTTGGGTAGTGCTTCATTCTCTTGTACATAGGGTTGCTATGAGTTGGATCTGACTCAACGGCACCTACTACCACCACCACATTTAACTGGTAAAACAAAATAAATGAATTTCACAGAACTACCTGACAATGAAAGTACAATTTAAATTATTCCTGTTCAGTAACAATCTAGAACCTAGTTGAGAGATACATTATATAGAACTGTCTCAAACATGCAACAACCAACCAAACAAAAACCATGTCTTTGGCGTGCACCAGGCTAAACACAGTGGTGTCTACCTGTGCCATTTCATAGTGGCTTTGCATGAAACTTATATCTGCTTCTACTTTGATGTCTGGTTATTGGCCTATGAAAATTCTTTTTCAGAACTTATTAGAAGGCTTTCCCCCCTACATTTTGTTTCTGGCTGGGGTTTAGCTCAGTTGGTAGAGTGCCACTCTGTGCTCTCTGAGACCCTGAATTCGATCCCCAGCACCACAAAAACGGGAGGAGGACCCAGCCCATTCCTACAACAATCTTGAAACAATCAGCCACTGAAAAGTATCTGAGTAGCAGAGAAGGAGTGACATAGTGCTGGGAATGGTACAGTGTTGGGGAGTGTTTCGTTCTGTTGTACATACGGTGACTATTGACTTGGACCTGACTTGACAGCACCTAACAACAACATTGGGCTGGGATTTAGCTCAGTGGGTAGAGAGCTGTGCTGCAGTCTCTGAGGCCCTGAGTTCAATTCCCAGCACCGCAAAAATGGGAGAAGGGCCTGGCAATCCACTCCCAAGGCAATTCCGAAGTACTCAGCCATTGAAAACCCTATGAGGGTTGCTGCGAGTTGGATACCGACTTGATGGCACCTAACAACAACAACAACATTACATTTCACTATCTCTGTGAGGCTCCCAAAGAGAAATCCTTCAAGTCTTTGTTCTTTCTGAGAAAATGCTCCATGCTTTTATCTAGAGGATCCTTACATAAATCACATAATAGATAACATTTCCTTCCCCACTGGCTACTAGAGAGTTGAATCAAATTTTCATTCATCATCATTTTCATGGATACATTTTGAATTCTAAACTTATTCCTGGCCTTGAACTTTCTTTCCTATGCTTGTGCTTGTTTTCATTTATTTTCATCTTGTTATACCTTATATATTTTTGTAATGCACTTTAAGTGTTTTCTGGATCAAAACAGACTTGAAAATGCTGAGACAGGTTTGTGTCCTATAATCTATATTCTAATGTCATGAAATTGAGTGATAAACATAATTACTATACCATTTGAAATAAAGAAATTTATTCTGAAATAAAGAATTCCATTCTTTAATCGTCCAGATTATTGTTGTTGTTGTTAGGTGCTATCTAGATGGGTCTGCCACATAGTGATCCTTTGTACAACAGAAAGAAACACTTCCAGGCACTGTGCCATGCCCAGCACTATTGTCAGTGCTTCTCTGCTTAATTAAAAATATCTTATTCTTAATTTTTAAAATAAAACTCACTTTAACAAAACTTTTTAAAAAATGATTCCTCCACATGTCTGTCAGCTTCTTGTGCTGTGGGAGCTGTGTGTTGCTGTGATGGTGACAGGTACACCACCAGTATCTCAGATACCAGCAGGGCCACCCATGGTAGACAGGTTTCAGCTGAGCTTTCAGACTAAAACAGACTAGGGAGAAGGACCCACCAGCCCACTCTGAAACAATTAGCCATTGAGAACCCTATGAATTGCAGAGAAGCACTGTCAAATAGAGTGCCAGAGAATGAGCCCTCCCCCAGGTTGGAAAGCATTCAAGAAACAACTGGGGAAGAGTTGCCCCCTTAAAGTAGAGTTGACCTTAACGATGGGAGTGGGGTAAAGTCCCTGGCACCTCTTTTTGCTAATGTGGCATGCCTCAAAATGAGAAGAAACATAGCAGCTGCCACAATGGGCTCAAACATAAAACCAATGTGTGCATGGGACAATGTTGGGTAGTGTTTTGTTTTGTACATAGAGTCGCTACCAGTCAGATCCAACTGGACAGCACGCAATCACAACAACAAGAAAATGATTATACAGGTAAACTTTACACTTAAAGCCTGGCTGTCATACAGCCCACGAGATTCATCATATTACCAGTCTGATCATCTGAAATGTGTTTTTACTCCTTGTTTTGTGCTCAATCCTATAAACACAATTTCTGAGCAAAGATTTGCTCTATTTTTATATTTCACAGTTTTCCCCACCAAGAATGACAATTTTTAAGTTATATTAATTTAAAACAATGTTTTGGTGACCTGGCATTAAACTGTGTAAGGGAAAACCAGAATTGTTTTTAACTAAAGGCCCATTTACAAGTTAACATAGACAAGACGAAGACATTTTATGGCTCTTTTGTTTGTTTGTTGTCTTTTGCCTTTTTAAGAGAGTCTTGCTATGTAGCCCAGGCTGGCCTGGAATGGTTGACCCTCTTGCCTCAGCCTCCTGAGTACTGGGATTACAGGCCAGCCACCACCATGACTGGTTTATTTTCTAGAACATTTTTTTCGGTGCTGGGGCAGGAACCCAAGGTGCCACACATGCTAGGCAAATGTTCTACACCCCCAGCTCCTAGAACTTTAAAAAATATATTTGAACACTGTCTTTAATGCTTAATTTTAAAAAAATGAGCAAAAAATACTAGAAAGGAATTTGTAACACGAAAGTAAATCTACAAATATTCCAATTATGTAAATCTTAATGACAGCAAGACAAAGTGATTAAAGGCAATGGAAAACGCATGGAGTTTATTTGATCAGGTACTTCTGAGGCTTGGGCATGATGGGGTCAGTGCCAAGGCCACAACAAGGGCTTCTCGGCACCGTTCCCAAGGGACGGATAAACCCTTAGGTACCTGGGCCAGTCTGTTTCAACCATATTAACTTTTACCTGAGGGATGGGAGCCGAGGCCTGGAAAGTCCTTGAAGTCTGGCCACAAGCCTGAAATCAAAGGCACAACAGAGCCCAGTTCCTCATTTCTACACAGAGAGCATTTCTAGTGCTTTTATCTAAAGAGATAAAATTAGTGGTGAACTACTTAGAAAATGTATATGGACGATTTCTCCATGGAACGTGCCCTTGGCTCCCATGGTAGTTCAGAGAAACCTATAAAGGTCGGCTTCCCTGCTGCGGAGCTTCAGCAGAGCCCCCGGGTGGAACATGAGGTCCACAATGAAGACCTCCGGCAGCGGGAGGCCCCCCGTCACCCCCTTCTGGACCTCGTTCAGCAGCTTCACTTCGTTCCACGCTCGGCCATACTCTCCACGAACCAGGCTGCAGCCAACGCCGATTTTATCCGCCAGAGCCTGTGGGAGAAGCAGGAGGCCTGAGCCAGCAGGTGGAGAAAGACCCTTAGCTGTAAACCCCACCTTGGTTGAAGGTGAAATGAGCAACTTTGCAAAGAAATGCTTAGATAGGAGGCTGAAAATGGGAAGTATCGTGAGAGGAGCCAGTGAAATGTGAGGTCCCTGGCAGTTCTGTAGCCTCAAAGTGTCTGTGTGGGTTCCCCTGGGCAGTGACACTTTCTAGATAGTTACACTGTGTTGTATCCATACAAGATGGATAAGGTGGTTGGAAGAAAGCTAATTTTACCAGCCCTCCATCCCCGTGTGTCTCTCAATCTTTCCACAAGGCTGGGCTGCCTTCCCCGTGATATGAGGCAGGATTGGGGAGCCGTCAAGTCAGTGGGTACCTATTTCTAGCCAGTCTCTTCTGTGGAATGTCAAGGGTGCATTGGGGCAGGAGAAGCAGAATTTTCAGCTCAGCTCCAAGGCTTCCTAGACACCACAAGCAAATGACTCAGCATGTCTAGGCTTCCATTTTTCTATGAATTGGGGAAAAGAAAGGTACCTTCCTCTGACTGGCATTATGAAGAACTGAATTAACATGTGCCAAGTACTAAGAGTAAGTTCTCAATAAATGCGACATAGTATCAGCAGGCAAAAACTGGGTATTGTTAACAATCGGTCTATTCATATACTCCCAAGACAATTAGCCATTGAAAACCCTATGAAGAGCAAAGAAGCACTGTCAAATAAAATGAGCCCTCCAGGCTGGAAGATAATTAAGAAACTACTGGGGAAGAGTTGCCTCCTTAAAGTAGATTCAACCTTAATGACAGGAAGGGAGTAAAATCCCCTGTGACCTCCTTATGCTGATGTTGCATGACTCAAAAGGAGAAGAAACATCATGGCTGCAACAATGGACTCAAACATAAAAGGACTGTGTGCATGACAGTGTTGAGTACTGTTTCATTCTGTTGTATGTAGGGTTGCCATGAGTTGGATCCTTCTGGACGACACCTAACAGCAGCAACAACAGGAATTTTACACATGCAGTCTTTAATTCAGAAAACGCCACACACTGGAAACAATGAAGCTAAAGATTACTTCTTTCTTAAACTTGATCCTTCTTTAGGGCTTCATCTCAGTACATGATTCTGTCATCCCTGGTTTCCTAGCCCCAAGCATGGAAATCACTCTGTTCTCATGCAATTTCTCACACCACACTCAGGTTGCCACCAACTCTTTTTTTTTTTTTCCCAATACTAGGGGTTGAACCCAGGGCCTTTGCTGGACCACTGAGCTACACCCCCAGCCCATTTTTTTACTTTTTGAGACAGGGTCTCGCTAAGTTACGCAGACTGCCTTTGGTCTCGAACTTGCGATCCTCCTACCTCCACCTCCTGAGCCGCTGGGATTAAAGGCATGGGCTACCCCACCCAGCTCTTCACAGGGTTTTCGATGTCTAATTGTTCCAGAGTGGGCTGCCAGATCCTTCTCCCTAGTCTGTCGTAGTCTGGAAGCTCATCTAAAACCTGTCCACCATGGGTGACCCTGCTGGTATCTGAGATACCTGTGGCGTGGCGTTCAATATCACAGTAACACACAAGCCTCCACAGCACAACAGACACATGTGGGATATCAAATGTAAGTAAGTCTAAATGTTAGCGTCAATATCATGCAGGTAAATTTTAGCAGCTAGGGGCTGGGAGTGACTCAGTTGTAGAACCCTTGCCTACCATTTAAAAGGCCTGGGGTTCAATTTCTGGCACCAAAAAAAAAAAAAAAAAAAAAGCAACTGACTCACTCTGATATGCTAAAGAAAAAACATTTTAACCTAATAGTAAATGAGACAAAATACCTTAAAAAGCAAAGCTCGATGGTAGAAGATTCCTTTTTTGACATATCCAATTGGCACAACATTGGATTTAAGTTGAAATTTTAGTTCACTTATGTGAAGTTCCCAGCTGAAATCATGTAGTTTCTCTTTTGGGATTTTACCACCCATCTTATCTGCCACATACCTGTGTCAATTACATTGAGATAAAATTAGCCAATTTTAATATCTCACTTTGGATGCTTTTTGTACAGTTATATGTACAGTCATACCTGTGCAAACTACATTTCCTCTGATTTTTATTGTTTGATTTACTTTTAAAAACGTACTTACAATAAATACATTAACATGCTAACTGTATTCAAATCATCACATATATATACATATAAATTGAAATTCTAGCAATTTCATTCAATGTGAAGCAGAAAATGGTAATTTCCCAATATCTATAACAACATATGCCTGCAGCCATAGCCCTGTAGCATCCGATCCCATCAGATCTTGGAAGCTAAGCAGGGTAGGGCCTGGTTAGTACCTGGATGGGAGACCGCCTGGGAACACCAGAAGCTGTAGGCTTGGGAGAAGGACCTGGCAACCCCCTCCCAAAAATCAATCTGCCATTGAAAACCCTATGAACAGCAGAGAAGCACTGACAATAGTGTTTCCTCTGTTGTACAGAGGGTCGCTATGAGTTGGATACCGACTCGACAGCACCTAACGACAACTCGACGGCACCTAACAATAACAACAAAGCCCAGACAAACATCAGCAAATTTCCCATTAGATTCACTGATATTTTCAAGTTTTATAATTTAATTTTAATTTTTTTAATTTAGAGAAAGATATGACATTACATAATATTAAAGTCAGAGAGAGGGAAAAAAGAAGCAGCAAAAAGAAAAACAATAGATGAGTGAGCGATGATGACAGTTGGACACTTCATGGTTTTCTCCTAATGCCAGGCTCTCAATGAAGGAGTCAGAGAAGGAGATTCCAAAAACCCTCTGTCAACTAATTCCACCACATTCTTGGGTGAAGGAAGAATTGCAAACTTAAAGAACTTCCTCTTGCTGTACTGCAAGGAACAATGGTAACAGGCTAAAGAGAAAGGGTGGGGGAGAAAAGCTGTAAAACCGCCCTGTCGTTCCACTGAGCCAGAGGATTTTACCAAATGCCAAGGGAACCAAAGGCCTGGGGTAGATCCCTGCATCTCTCTCCAGCTTTTGGGGGCTCAACTTAAAAAGATGGTGATTTGGGCTGGGCCCAGGGTGCGCATCTGTAATCCCAGCCACTCAGGAGGCTGAGGCAGGAGGATGGTGAGTTTGAGGCCAAAAACAGCCTGTACAATTTAGCTAGACCTTGTGTCAAAAAAAAAAAATTAAAAAATTAAAAAATTAAAGGGGGCTGGAGGCGCAGATCAGTGGGAGAGCACTTGCCTAGCATGTGTGAGGCCCTGAGTTCAATCCTCCAGTACTTCAAAAACAACAGGTAATTTGGGAGTGATGAAAAGCACCTGTGACAGGAACAAAGCATGAGGGAACGAGACAAATGCTTACAGGAGCTGAACCCGAGTTCTGCTCGAGTCATCACTTTTCAAGGACATAGGGAAACTTGGGTCGCCAAAAATGTTCTCTTCCAGTCCTGGCCGACAAGAAGTCAATGATCTGGCAGCTGTGATCCTTGCAGTTGTCACATCCAAGTTTGACGACTGCTACTCCCTTCTACTTGGAGTAGATACAGGCTCCCACAGAGACCGCAGCTGCTCGCTACCGGGCGGGGTCAGTCCTGAGGCCTGGCCTCCAGTGCCAGTGATTCCTGAGCCCCTCCAGACACCTGGGCACATTCTCAGCCTTGCCTTCATGGAATCAGATTAAATGCTCTAATGAGGAGGGTGACTTCAGAGCCGGGCTCACACAGAGCCCCAGCCTGCCCAAGCAGCCGGTTCTTAGGATGCGCACACCCCACTTCAGAGCAACATGAGACACAAACCGTCAGACACGTAACAGAAACAGAAGATGGTTATAGCTGTATCACAAAATGATGTGTGAGTTAGTTTATAGAAAATTAACAGTAGGATTCCTTTAAATTGTCAGCATCCCGTATATCAAAGGAATGATTTAATTTTCAGACACTGATTCATTTGTGACTTCCCCAAGGTCACCCCAAAAGATGCTTTTAATATTGTAACTGGAGAAAACAACAAGTATTTTTTCTCTAAGCGATTCCTAGATCCTAGCTCTGATTCTTTGTGGCAAAGTGATCTAACACAGACAATGAGAACGTCTTCAATTTGTTGTGTTTCTGTTTCAGAGTCAGAGACAGGGTGCTGTAAAGCTCATGTTTTTGTGGTGAATTTATGTAAAACTTGCTAAAAGAAAGCAAACCACCAAAATAAAATAATTCAGGAATTAAAAATGTCTGTATACACAGAAGGAACGTACTTCGCAAGAGTCTCGATCTGCTCCTTCATATTGGTTATAGGCAGGATGGATTTGGTCACCTCGTACACATACACACACAAGTCCGGGTCTGGGGGAGGGCGCCACTCTCGTTCAAGGCTGCCTTCTCCAGGCAGTTTTGGGGCTGTCAGAACCTCTTCCTCCTCTTTCACTTTCTCCTCTTCTTTTTTCCCTTTGCCTTTCCTTGGAGAGTAAACAACAATAATCAAAATCATACCTTTTCCCCCAAATGAATAAATGCTAAATACACTCAGAGTTGTCTACGGCTATACCACCCTGGCATCCAATCCCGTCAGATCTCAGAAGCTAAGCAGGGTTGGGACTGCTTAGTCCTTGGATGAGAGACCACCTGGGAACACCGGGTGCTGCAGGCTTAGGAAAAGGACTCAGCAGCCCACTTTTGAAACAAACAGCCGTCAAAATCCCTACGAATAGCAGAGAACCACTGACAATAGTGCTGGGCATGACACAGTATTGGGAAGCATTTCATCTGTTGTACATAGGGTCTCTATGAGTCAGACCCAACTCACACCTAACAACAACATCCTCAAAGTTAATGTGAAGAGGGTGACAAGAATGAGGTGTTTTGTGCCTCGACAGCCATACCATATACAGTCTTGAAATTCTTATTTTTTGAGTCTATATTATGCTGGAGAAACTAATTTTGAAGAGAACACTTTGTGATCGATATATATCATAAAAATCATATACTGCACTGCTGCTTGATGTCTAGCAAGGTGTCTGGCATATGTTGCTGTTATTGTTAGGTGCCTTCCAGTCAGTATCCGACTCATTGCAACCATTATGTACAACAGGCAAATAGTATTGTCAGTGCTTCTCTGCTATTCATAGGATTTTCAATGGCTGATTGGCTTTGGGAGTGGGTTTCCAGGTCCTTCTCCCAAGCCTACAGCACCTGGTATTCCCAGGCAGTCTCCCATCAAAGTATTAACCAGGCCCGACCCTGCTTAGCTTCCAAGATCTGACAGGATCTGATGCCACAGGGCTACGGCTATAGTACCTGTTTAGTTGACCTTAAAAAATCACCAACACCTCTGATGCGTCGACCATGATGTAACAGCTGATGGAATTTGATTACACATGCACAGAACACGAGTACCTGCCTGACCTCCAACCACCCTTCTGCAGCCTCTGCCCATAAGTAGCTGCCAACCTTCTCCCTCAGAGGCAGATTTGACATTTGCTGTCATCTCCATGCTTGGTTACCTCATGGAGAAAACTCTTTTGAGACACTTGTCCTTTGGGTGATTGGCATACTTGCGTGGCAGGCAAGATAGGCCTGGGTCAGTAAAAATATGATCAGAATTTTCTTCCAAAATGGTAACTCTGGGGGTGGCATGAGGTGTGGATTTATGGAGATCATTCAAAAGGCTGTGAGACATTCCTACAAGGAGGTAACATGACTGAGGTCCAATACAAAGGCCTGCACTGGGGCAGTAACAGTGAAAACAAAGAGAAGGAATCAGTTTGAGAGACACTTAGGACATAGAATGGATAGAACCGAGAGAGCCATGAAGGGTTGGGGTGGGGGGAAAGAAGGGCTTTAAGATGATTCCTAAGCGTGGGCAATTGTATAGGAATATGAGTAACATTAACCAGCATGGAATAGGGGATGAGGGGGTTGGGAAATGGGGGAAGAAATAAGTTCCTATGGAACACATTGAACTTGAGGTGACTGCAAGGTGGCAAGGCAGAGAATGCCAATAGGCAATAGATATGCATCTGGGTCTGAATCAGGGAAGGGCCATGTTGGCATAGAAATTTCAGGGGTTGGTAAGCTATTGAGGGTAAGGAAAAGGACTAGGCAGAGAATGTCAATATTGAAGGTATTACTAAGGATGGGGAGATAACAAAAGACACTAAACAAGAAGGGATTTATCCATACAACAAAACGACATGGATCAAATGAGATAAAGATGTGAGTGCTTCAAACTATTACAGAAAAGTATTAATATCAAACACCATGATAATATCAAGGCCAGCATTTTAACATTCAGAAGTACAAGATGTAACTTCCAACCCAAAGGATTTAGGATTAGAAAACAGACTGAGCTGCAAGAGAAAATAAGTGATGAAAAGTCAAGAAAAGCAGAACCAAAGATTAAAGCTGATGTGTAGACTGCTCTATGTGAGAACCAGAGGGAAAGGTGGGGTTTGATGGAAGGATGACAGGTAGAGCTGATCTGTGTGGTCCTCACCTTCCCTCATCAAGGGGGCAGAAGCTGAGTCATCCCAGAGACCGCAACTGGGTAGACTAACCAATGGGAATCACCTGCCTCAAAGCCAGCATGTGTTTTGGCTGCCCTGTGAAATAAGACTGTCTTGTCAACATGCACTAAGAGATACAGAGATTGGACTTGATTGGTGTTGGCCTTTCAAACTCAAAGGTTGTTTTAGAATTTGGCCAGACTTGGTCCCATAGCAAACCAAGTCACATAAAAGCTACCGCTACTGGTGAGGCGACTGCAGCCGTAGCCCTGTGTCATCCAATCTCCTCAGATCTCCGAAGCTAAGCAGCGTCTGCCCTGGTTAATACTTGGATGGGAGGCCACCTGGGAACACCAGGTGCTGCAGGCTTGGGAGAAAGACCCGGGAACCTGCTCCCAAAAATCAATCTGGCATTGAAAACCCTATGAATAGCAGAGAAGCACTGACAATAGTGTTTCACCTGTTGTAAGTAGGATCGCTATGAGTCAGGCACCAACTTGAAGGCACCTAACAACAACAACAACAACAACAACAACAACAACAACAACAACTAGTGAGGCAGTCACACAAAGAAAGCATGGAAGACAAAACTATTTTAAATAAGACACCATGCACATGGAGAAAGGAAAATGGACCCCACAGTTACCATCTTCATTCCCAGCTCCTGCATGTAATTCTGTGGGATCCCTCAATATCTTTGCAAAGTTTCCCTGGGTTCTGGCTCTCGGCAACTGTGTAGTATACCAATACTAACAAAGCTGGCTAACACATGTTGTCTGTTTACCCTGTGCCAGGCATAGCTCCAAGCATTTCAGGAGTAGTAACTCAGTCCTCACAACAACAAGGTGAGGGAGGTACCGTTTTAATTTCATTTCATGGTTTCCATTTCACGGATGAGGAAACTCAGGCAAAGAGAAGGTAACCAGACACAGTTTGTAAGTGTAGAACTTGCCAAAAATAACCTTGTCCTGCAAAAGTTCAGATCGCTAGTCTCTTGAATGAACATAGATGCTTATCCCTGCCAACCAGGCCCTGTGCTAAATCCTGGAGATAAAAAGAAATTTCTGAAACAAGAATATGTTCTTGTCCTCAAGGAGATTTCAGTCTTGAAGGGGAGACATTTGGAGAGGCAGAAGGGAAGGGAAGGGCCAAAGCTAGTGGGATTGGAACTACACAAATCATTTAGAAGCAGTGACAGGAATAATGAGCAACAGAGACTCTGACAATGGGGGAAAAAAAAAGTCAGAGGTAGAAAATAAAGAGAACCAAGAATAGCAAATCTCTGCCAGCACCTTAGGAGACCGCAGGGCACAGTCACTTAGAAATGATATATTTGGTGTATGTGCCAAGTAGCTTCCAATAAATACTTCAGTGGCTCTTTTTGAGGGCTGAAATCCACCGCCATTAAAGGGTTGTAGAGTGTGGCAGGAGGTACAAATGGACTTTCAAAGAATCCAGGAAAATTCCAGGAGAAGAAATGTTTTAAAACATGAATACACATAGAAGAAAGTTTGCTGCAAATGTGCCAGGTTTAAAAAGCACAAAAGCTCCAGGCGTGGTGGCGCACGCCTGTAATCCCAGTGGCTCAGGAGGCAGAGGCAGGAGCATCGCAAGTTGGAGACCAGAGGCATCTGTGTAACTTAGCGAGACCCTGTCTCAAAACAAAAGTAAAAATATGTGCTGGGAGTGCAGCTCAGTGGTCCAGCACTTGCAGAGCATGCAAACGCGAGGCCCTGGGTTCAACCCCCAGTACCACACACACACACATAAAAAAAAAAAAAAAGGCACAAAAGCACATTATAATCATTCCAACCAATTACGAGCTTTGTCCTGCTTCTCTCTCCTCCTTCTCATTGCTTCTACCCTGAGGGGTCAGAGCCACAGTGAGCGAGAGGCAGGGAGAGAGGACAGGACAAGACACAGGTATGGAAGGCTGGCCTCCTGCAAAAAGCAGCAGCTGGGGGAGGCAGGAACCCACACTCCAGCTTGATTGCTGCCCAGGACTGGGCTTCAGCGACTGATGAGAGCCTGCTGTTTCTGTTGTCATTTTTGAATTAAAGCAACTGTAGTACTTGATCGCTCCCACTAGTGATCTAGCGTTCTCACCCAGAGGCAGAAGTAATTCTCTCTAGGTAAATTTTAAGGAGGCAGTTAAGGGACAAAAACAAAGGTACGTTTAAATTACATCTCAGGAGTCTTGCCGAGTTCAACTTACCAATTTCAGAAGTAAAACTTCTTCTTCCTTAATTGTTTTCTTTTCTTGTTTTTCTTTTTTGGTTTGTGCTGGGGATGGAGCCCAAGGCTTCATGCAAGCTAGGCAAACAGTGCCACCGAGCTACATCTCCAGCCTGACAGGTGGTGTTATAATAGGAAATTTTAGACATGGGGTGGGGTATAGCTCTGTGGCAGAACTCATGCCTAGCGCATGTGAAGTCCTGGGTTCCAGCCCCAGTACAGTGTGTGTGGCAGGGGGAGCTCTTTACTTACCCAACCTGCTGGGTAATTAAAACTGGGCGTGACTAAACTGGCTATGGCTGTGCACACCTGTAATCCCAGCACTCAGGAGGTGGAGGCAGGAGGAGTTTGAGGCCAGCCTGGGCTACATGCTGTCTCAAAAAACCCCAAATGCAGCATGATTATGATGAGAAGAATATGACAGGTTTCCTACCTTGATCCCTTTTCTTTAGTGGCACTTTTGCTAAGAACAGTATTCCGTCCCGAAGTAGGTTCTGATTTCTCTTCTGTGGGCGATCCAAATCCAATTCTAGAATGAGAAATTTTTTTTTTTCATTTGGAAAAAAAAAAAAACAATTCCAGTCACACAGAAAATAACATGTTACATTTACATGGCATTTTGCCATTTATAAGGCTTTTCACTTGCATTATGATTTGATTCCTTTTGCTATTAGGAAGCAAGGGACCAGGCATTACTCCATCTATAGGCACAGCAACTAACATGCTCAGACACTAAGTCCTGTCATTCAGCATCACTGTAGGTCCACAGCACCAGGATTTCCTGGCTCCTTTCCCAGAGATCTTTGCCACAGCAATTTAAAAAGCAATTATGCAATTATATTACTGTGAGAAGAATAAGAGTCAAGTTGCCCAAATCTAAAATCTAAAGAATTTTTTTTGCTCCTAAATTAAAGGAAGAGTTATTTGAGTATAGATAAAACATCATTTTCTTACACGGCCTTTTCTTTACTTGCTCTTCTTAAGGAAGATGAAGAAGAAATATTTCGTCCATAAGCAGCATCTGATTTATCTTCCATAGATGGAGGTGGAGAAGAACTAAAATTTTACACATTTGAAATTACGTGCAAATCGAAATAATTTATCAGCAATATTGGCTTTCACTTACAAAACAGATTTCTTTCTCAAAGTCATATTTGGAGCAGACTTTTAATAGTGATACACTATTTTAAAAGCATAAAAGGAGAGGCTAAGATAAAAAGAGTATCAGTAAAGCTTTTCACAACCTAAAACAGGAAATACCTATGTAAAATGTATCAAATCAGTACTATATTGATATCTCTCTATACATGATTAAAGAAAAATGTTGAAGCTTTGTTAGCTCTACTATTTACTTATTTCAAAGAAAAATGTTGAGTGATAAACTCTAGCACACAATTCTAGAGGCTTAGAAACATAATTCTTCTTGGTTTGTGCCTATCTACACTTCCTTGGGGGCTGGGATTTAGCTCAGTTAATAGAGCGCCACTCTGCAGTCTCTGAGATCCTAAGTTCGATTCCCAGCACAGCAAAAATGGGAGAAGGACGTGGCAATTCACTCCTGAGGCAATCCCGAAACAAACAGCCATTGAAAACCCTATGAGGGTCGCTATACATGACTCGATGGCACCTAACAACAACACTTCCTTGAGTACCTCTAAGGGTAAGAGCCCTGACTTCACAAGTCCACTGGAAATTGGTAACATGGAGTCAAAGAGAAAGAGCAGACAGCAGGTTGGATTTGTGGTGGTGTTATTCCGTATCAGGCTATGAGTTTATGGGTCAGTGTTTATTTTTATGGTGGTGTTACAGGAGAAAAAAAAAGATATTATACTGTGGATCTTTACATATTCACATGTGACAGAAAAAAAAAAGTGCTTCCCTACATCACCCTCTGTGCCCCAGGACTCACACATCAGAAGATTTACTGTTGATTAGGAGCACACAACGCTGGTCATTTGGTTCTTGCAAGCAGAGTTCCTTCAATGGCAAAAGTTTGGTGCCAGGATTTATCTGTAAGGTAATTTGAGGACTGAAAAATATTCTCTGCGTTGAGTCCTATTTTTAAATGAACTCTGGTAGAACATGTTCTTGACAGTTTGAGGAGTGTAATTCATTCAGATGCACACATGATCTAATGTATAAAATTGGAAGCAGGAACCTGAAGCTTGTGGGTGTTCTCTCCTTTGGGCAAGACACATCCTGCAGTTGCCCATAATCTTTACTGCTTTACTCTCAGCTGTTTTATGCCACAATTATTATCTTAGCTCCTGAAAGTATTTGAGTTCACAAATCCCTCTATACCCTTCAGGGAGAATTTACTATCTGGAAAAGTAACTGAAAGTGGCTGTTCAAAGTGTTGTGAAGACACTGAAAGACAGCTAGGCAAAGCCCTATACTAGTGATTTTGACAGCTGGAAGAGGATCAGGCCCGATCATCTTCTGAGATCTCTTTCCAGTCAGGTGATACTTAGATCCCTTTCTCACCCCATCTACCTCTCATGGTCCTTCCAGAATAAGGCAAAGGGATTCTTTGGAAATAGGACAGATCCTGTCATTCTCTGCCCAGGACCCTGCCACGGTCTCCTATTTCATTCAGATTAAAGGTCAAGTCCTTCCGGGGGTCTGCAAGACCCACAAAGGTCTGGCCTCCTTTCACCTCTCAGGTTTAGTCTCTGTTCTGCTCCCACTTTGTCCATCGGCACTAGCCACGTTGGCCTTCCTCCTGTTGTTCACATACGCTTAGCGTGTTTATCCCTCAATGGCTATTGCACCGTTGTTTGCTCTGTCCAAACACTCTACTCCCACAAATCCCCATGGCTCAGTCTCTCACCTTCTCCAAGGTTTTGCCCAAATATTAGCTTCTCAGTAAGGCCTACATGACCAGCATTTTGTAAATGGCAACTGTCAGGCCCAGTATTCTTTAGTGCTATCAAGCCCTTCCTTCTGCCTCTGCTCTACTTTTGTTTACCTCCCAACTCTTATTTCCATCACATGAAGTAATTTATCATGTTTTCTGTTTATTGTCTGTCCTCTCCCTTGGCACTATGGGAGTGGGATCATCATTTCATGTTCACTGATGTGGTCGAAGCCTGTGCTATCACATGCTTCATATTTACTGAATGAACCAGACTTCTCTTGTATAAAGGATATTGCCTCAGCTGGACGCCGTGGTACATGCCTATAATCCCAGCATCTTGGGAGGCTGAGGGAGGAGAATGCTGAATATGAGGCCAGAGGCAGCCTGCGCAACTTAGTGAGACCCTGTCTCAAAAAGTGAAAAAAATAATAATAATAAATGAGGGGCTGGGGCTGCAGCTCAGTGGTAGAGCACTTACCTAGCATGCACAGGCCCTGGGTTCAACTCCTAGCACTGAAAAAGATGTTTGTTTTTTCTCATTAAGTGTTCTAAAAACTTTTGACCAAATACATTTTGTCACAACCTTATGCAACATTTTCCTGATGGGTGGTTTGTGTTGGTTTTTCTGCTCTTTTCTTCATTTCTTCTAAAGTGACTTTATACTGATGTTATGGTGGTTCTTTGAAAATTATTCATCAGTGGACGAGAAAGACTTTCTTAGAGCAATTTCTCTGTGGTTTGTCACTGAGTGTTATAGGGATAATAGGGGTGGTAGAGGCTGAAGGAGGAGCCAGAGGGATACTTTAGGCCAGCTATTTGGCATTATTCAAATTTTCTCAAATTCCCCACTGCCACGATGGAACACTTCCTACAAATATGGCCCTGCTATGGGAAGGAATCTCTTCTGGCCCTGTCTCTTGGCTTCTCTGAACCCAGTCAGTCCAAGAAGACTTCTACTGCCAGCCCTGCTCCGCCTACTCTTGGCCTACTCTTGAGCCTCTGCATCTGCCAGCAAACCAGGGCTGCGGCTTCTGCTCTTCTGCCTCGCTCGCTGCCTGGGGGAGGCTACACGCGAGGGTTCTCCTTACTAGCGCTCTTGTTCCTCTCTGATTTCTGTTTTCTTTTTCTTTTTCCCCTCTTACACAGCTTCTCCCTGAACTCAGGAGCTTTTAAAATTGGCAGCCCTTTAAAATTTTTTGAAGACTGAGAATTGCATCTGTTTCCCAGTTTTGCCTAAATTGGGATCTGTGGGGTTTTAAATTTTTCCCCATGTTCCTTATTGCTTTTGGCTTCCAAATGAAGTGGATAATGCCAAGTTAAACAGCTACACCAAAAAGTCCTCAAGATTTTAATTTTTCACTTCTTGTTTCTCTCAACATTAATGCTGAAGCATACTATATGTTGTTTTGAAGTATAATAATAAGTGTAGCTAAACAATAAACTAATAATATTTATTTTAAAATCCAGTATTTGATTTTGGTTATTTTCAATTAGATTATGTTCAACAAAATAACCTTT
>VMDO01012293.1:0-62857 GCA_007922755.1 Pedetes capensis | reverse complement strand
GGGGGGGGGGGGCTGGGGTGCAACTCAGTGGTCCAGCACTTGCAAAGCATGCAAGCATGAGGCCCTGGGTTCAACCCCCAGGACCACAAAAAAAAAAAAAAAAAAAAAAAAAAAAGTGGCAAGAACAATGGGATAAATGTGCTCAAAGCCAGGGGATAGACTCAAAGGGGGATTAATGGCAATGTGTCTTTTACTGTAACAATTTTTTTTTAATTCACACATTCATCATATCTTTTGACTGCCCTTTGTACATAATCCACAACATTTATTAAAGTGTCTTTAAAGAGAAATACACATAAAACAAGGTTCTATACTGATGAATTGATGAAAATATTGAGATGAGACACTCCCAAATATTTGACCCTGTATTTTATCTACCAGCAAAGATTCACTTTTCACGAATTTAGTGTTCTTGATGACTTTATAAAGCATTAGTTGTTAGGTGCCATCGAGTCGGTATCTGACTCATAGTGACTCTACATACAACAGGCAAAACACTATTGCCAGTGCTTCTCTGCTGTTCATTGGGTCTTCAATGGCGGATTGATATTTGGGAGTGGGCTTCCAGGTCCTTCTCCCAAGCCTACAGCACCTGGTGTTCCCAGGCGGTCTCCCATCCACGTACTAACCAGGCCCAGCCCTGCTTAGCTTCTGAGATCTGACAGGATCGGATGCCACAGGGCTATGGCTGCAGGCATATATGTTTTGTAGGAATGTTATATGTTCTTCCAGATATGGGAAGACTGCTCTAAGTATAAAAGAGCTTTGTCCCCATGGAGAGTAAGACCAACAAGCAATCTCACCAAAGAGTATTTGCACTTTTAGTCCTATCTCTGTTTGAAAATAATAGCTTTGGACCCATTAAAATTTTTAAGACATCTAACATCAAGTGAAGCCTTGCACAGCCATAGCACTGTGGCATCTGATCCTGTCAGATCTCAGAAGCTAAGCAGGTGTGGGCCTTGTTAGTACTTGGAGGGGAGACCGCCTGGGAACACCAGGTGCTGTAGGCTTGGGAGAAGGACCCAGCAACCCACTCCCAAAAATCAATCTGCCATTGAAAACTCTATGAATAGCAGAGAACCACTAACAATAGTGCTTCACCTGTTGTATGTAGGGTCGCTATGAGTCATACACCAACTCAACAGCACCTAACAATGACAACATCACGTGAGAAATCCATTTTTCTTGTACTTTGACAGTTCCCTGACATTGCTCAATGTGGGAGAAAACATAATTAAGTTATGTGAGGGAGTGACTAAGGCACTTAGTAGGTCTAATAACAACTTAAGTATGTGATTGGAAATGGGAAGGTTGTAGTTTGTTGGACAAATAAGAAAATAGATAAAGAGATACACTTCAATACAACCGTACTTGGTGAAGAGTCAGGGGCTTGGGACAAATTTATTTCTTCTTACAAATGTAAGTGTTTTTTAAGGCTTTGGTAGTCTGTATGTTTTGGGTGCAATTTTATCCATTACATCTGAAAAAATCCTGTTGGGTGAGCCCAGAAGCATTTGATATATGTAAAACTCAAAAGCTGTTTCTTAAGCCTGTCTTCAAAGCAGGAAGTTGTATTTTCCCAGAATCAAATGGGCTCATGTTTCAACAGAAACTCTGAGTTCACAAAATATCAGTTGTATTTTTCTACCATAGCTGAACTCGTCTTGTTTTTTATTTTTATTTTTTTATGTTTTGCTTTATGTGTATGAAACTGCTATAAAGTCAGGTAGCAGGGCTCCTCAGCAGAAATAAAGTTGGACATTTCAGCCATCAGGGACATTTGGGGGCTTTCTTCAAATTCTCTTTCATCAGATTTGAAGGCATGGTGGCTATAAGCTGAGCAATATCTGAAGTCACAGAAATAATTGGGGATAGCTGGGCACGGTGGCGCACACCTGTAATCCCAGGGGCTCAGGGGGCGGAGGCTGGAGGATCGCAAGTTCGAGACCAGAGGCAGTCTGTGTAACTTAGCGAGACCCTGTCTCAAAGAGTAAAAAATGGGCTGGGGGTACAGCTCAGTGGTCCAGCACTTGCAAAGCATGCAGGCGCAAGGCCCTGGGTTCAACCCCCAGTACCACAAAAAAAAAAAGAAAAAGAAATAATTGGGGATTACGTACCTGCTTCAAATAGGTGGGTTATGCACAGATATGAATTAACAGAGAAAAGGACCCAGATTCTATCCTCTAGTGTATATAGAAATCAGCAAAAAGAGTCAATCCCCTTTTTAAAGCAGCAAAATACACTGGATCATCTAATTCCAGCAAGGTATCACAATTGGTGTCCCCAAAGGATGCATCAATAGACTCCTTCCTAGGAGATTTATGGATTTATGGGGGGAAATCATATTTTTATATTCATAAACTTGACAGTGGAATTTAGCATTTCCTTCCAATATGAATGAAGGAAATAAATGATAATAATAACATTTACATCTATTACTTTGTTCTCAATAAAAATCATGGATATTTTTATAACTCCTTAAGATATTATTCTTGTCATGTGTCGTCAAGTCGGGTCCGACTGATAGCCAGCCTCACAGAGTTTTTAATGGCTGATTGTTTTGGGATTGCTTCGGGAGTGGACTGCCATGTTCTTCTCCCATTTTTTGTGGTGCTGAGGATACAACCCGTGTCCTCGGAGAGCGCAGTGCGTCACTCTGCCAACTGAGATAAACCCCAGCTCCCAATTACAGCTACATTGTTGTTGTTGTTGTTGTTAGGTGCCGTCAAATTATTATTCACACTTACCCCTTGGAAATGCCAGTAGTTATTAGATCCACCTTTTGATTTTACTTCACATTATCATGAGGAAACAAATACATACCACAGCATCACACGTGTTAATATTTGATAACCATACTTCAGTGTAGGAGAAAGACCTGGCAGCTCATCCCTGAAACAATCTGCCATTGACAACCCTGTGAAGAGCAGAGAAGTCTGGACAATAGTGCCAGGCATGGCAGAGTGTCAGGGTGTGTTTCATTCTGTTGTACATAGGGTTGCAATGAGTCGGACCCAACTCGATGGCACCTAACAACAAAAACAACATATTTCAATATAATTGGTTTTCTTTAATATCCTATGCATTTTCTGTTATGCATTAAAAGCATTGTGACTAGCAAGGGACTCAGAAGAGGATTAGGGTCCCTGAGCTCAAATTTATTTCTCAGTGATATTTTAAATGGAGCCCTATGTATGTCTTGAGAGAGTTACGGGTCCCACAGGTATAATGACTTACCAAAACAACATAGTCAATGAAAACAACCTAAATGTCCTAATACTGGGGAATGGATAAACAACGTGTGGTATACACATATAATGGAATACTTCTCAACAACAACAACAACAACAATAATAAATAAGCTACTGATACATTCAATAACATGGATTAATCTCAAGTGTATTATGAAGAAATGGAAGAAGCCAGATTAAAATGGCTCTACATTCTATGATTCCATTTATGTGGCATTGCTATAGTTTGGATCTCAAATGTCACCACGATGGCCCATGTAAAAAGGGCTTAGTCCTCAGAATGGTGCTATTGGGAGGTGGTAGAAATTTTAAGAGATGGGGCCTAATGTGAGGTCTTTGGGTCCCTGGAGACCTCAAAGGGGATCGTGGGACCTTGGCCTCTTCCTCTTTCTCTCTTTTCACTTTCTGGTAATGAGGTTTTTCACTTCCTGGCCATAAGGAAAGCCATACACTCATGCCATGTTGCGCTGCCCCCACACAGGTGCAAAGGAACATGCTCAATCATAGATTGAAATACCCAACACTGTGGGACACAATGTATCTTTTTTCCTCATAAGTTGGTTTATCTCAGGCATTTTTTATAGTAAGGGAAACATGACTAACATAGACACTATTTCCATGTCAAAACCAGCATTGGTGGGCCAGGGAATGGGCAACAGGAATTGTTGACAAAGTGGCTTAGGGGACTTGAGGGAATTACAGAACTTTTGTATTTCAATAGATGTGAATGTTGCCTAAAATACTATAAATATAACCCGTTTGCTAGTTAACTGAATCTTCCCCATCTTCCTGCTCTCCCTAAGAGCAGAGGGCAAGCCAGCACCTCTCCCATTGCCTCGGCTCTGACAGCCCATGTCTGCCCGCCAAGCCCATGACACCACCTCTTCCCTCTGTTCTCTTCTCTCCGCCTTACATCACCCAAGTGAACCCAGCCTCTTTTCCATGGTGTTTCAAATATAACCACTTCAAAGAAGGCAGTTAGCTATGTTGTTATTGTTAGGTGCCATCGAATCATGTCTGACTCACAGCGACCCTCATAGGGTTTTCAATGGCTGACTGTTTCACGATTGCCTTGGGAGTGGATTGCCAGGTCCTTCTCCCATTTTTGCGGTGCTGGGAATCGAACTCGGGACCTCAGAGACTGCAGAGTGGTGCTCTACCAGCTGAGCTAAATCCCAGAGCTAAATCTCAGCCCTGCAGTCCGGTATAGTTAGGACACAATTTATAGTCAAACCCAGACATTACCCTGGGGCTACAGGTATAAACCAGAACACTTACTGGCCAACTAGCACACATGGATCCCCAGCATGGGAGAGGTTTACTAAATGTCGAGGGGTCACAATGGGCAGTGGGCTCCATCAACGGTGATCACAACGGTGACAAATAACGTCTCTGAGTGGAATATTAAACATATAGATTCTTAAAGGCTTTAGACCATTCATTCCCTAAGGAGTTTACACTATTTGTGTGCTCCACCTCCACCTCATGCAGAATCTTCCTCTGTAGCTCATACTGAGTCCCCATATCCTTGTTGTTGTTGTTAGGTGCCATCGAGTTGAGTCTGACTCATAATGACCCTCATAGGGTTTTCAATGCCTGATTGTTTTGGGATTGCCTTGGGAGTGGGTTGCCACGTCCTTCTCCCATTTTGCCGTGCTGGGAATCGAACTCAGGACCTCAGAGACTGCAGAGCAGTGCTCTACCAACTGAGCTAAATCCCAGCCCTCCATATCCCTACTCATTTATTATTCAAAGCACCTTAACAACCCACCCTCTGTGGCATTTCTTCCGTCATCTGCCTTTATCCTGAGTGCTGTTATTCCAAAACCAAAAAGGCCCATCAAGGACTTTTGCTAATCCATCCTCTTTCCTGATACACTTCGCCATCTTCTCTGAACTCCAAAGCAGCGATAGGAATAGTAATAGCTAATGTGTAGCAGGGCTGGGATTTAGCTCAGTGGGTAGAGCGCTGCGCTGCAGTCTCTGAGGTCCCGAGTTCAATTCCCAGCACCACAAAAATGGGAGAAGGACCTGGCAATCCACTCCCAAGGCAATCCCGAAACAATCAGCCACTGAAAACCCTATGAGGGTCACTATAAGTTGGATACCGACTCGACGGCACCTAACAACAACAACAACAATGTGTAACAAGTACTTGGCAACCAGGGCTCTCTATATGGATTATCTCATTCTGGCCTTTCAGACTTACTGGGCAACCATACCCATTTTATAGATGAGCAGACTGAGGTTCAGAGGCACCAAACCACTCTGGAAAGTGACAGAGCCAGGAGTCCAACCCAGGTGACTCAGAGAGCAGGTGACCTGCAGAACCCACACCTCAGGCCAACGTCGCCCTTGTCTTATCCAGGGCACCTAGCACAGTTGTCAGCGAGTGTTTGCTGGCTGCCTGGCCACCTTCTGGCATAAGTGAATTGTTTAAATAACCTGATGAACCTATCAGCTGCTGAGTAACCAGGTTGCTTTCATTGCATTTGTACCACTGTGAGCGCAAGCCATCAGTGACCACGTGGTCTACACAAGGTCAGCCTTGTTGATGGACGCAGGGTCGAGCACCAGGAGAAGGTCCTATTCCTGATTTCTCCTCAACCCATAATAACCTTGCTCAGAAGTCTGAAGTCATTTCTCCTCCGGATATGAAAACCCAGAGACCTGACACCATAGCAGGTAACTTCTCTATGACTGTGTGAATGCAAACTAAAAACGTAAATGGAGAACTCAGGTAGTAATCTAGTGTCCTGCCGCTAAATGTGGAGCTAAAAATGCTTTCAGACAGATGCAAATGTCCATCTTATCCAAATGCTTGATAGTGAGATGAAATCACCATGATTTTATGTAAGTCAGTCCCTTCTTTTCTAATGGATTTGTCCACACGGCAGAGGGCTGGAACCTGAGATGCATCATCAGGTGAAATCGTGATTAGACGCCCATCACATTCACTCACGTGAGTCCTGGGCAGAGAAGATTCACAAGGGACGGAAAGACAAGAGAGAGCTTCACTCCCCTTCCTTGGTCCCCAAATAAATAATCTATTATAAATTATTATGACTAAATCTCTGAGATACCCCACCCACTTCAGCCCTCCTCTCTGAGGACCTGATGTTGTTCTTGAGAATTCCAGACTCTGTTTTCTCTTACCTAATGTAAACCTCTCAGCCTATCTTATCCCCTTCCCCTCATAACCTCAATCATCCACCATCCCTCCCCACACGAAAACTTTTGTCCTTCCACTGTGGATTTCAATGAAGTGTTTAGAAAACTACAACAGTAATTTCTTATATGTTGTTTATTGTTGTTGTTAGGTGCCGTCGAGTTGTGTCCGACTCATAGCGACCCTCATAGGGTTTTCAATGGCTGACTGTTTCCTCAGGAGTGGATTGCCAAATCCTTCTCCCATTTTTCTGGTGCTGGCAATCGAACTCGGGACCTCAGAGACTGCAGCGCAGTGCTGTACCAACTGAGCTAAATCCCAGCCCCAATTTCTTATATAGTGTCGACTATACACCAGGCACTATTGGGGGCATGTACTGTACATCAATTCATATGGTTTTAATAATAGTCCTTGATGTGAATACTGTTATTGCCACTCCTCCACTAAAGAGGACTAGAAAGGGTAAATAATTGGCCCAAGGGCACCCAGCCGGACAGCAGCAGAGCCCAGCAATGTCCCTAGACAGCTTGGCTCCAGAGTCTGTGAACTTAACCCTTCCTAACCTTTGGGGAACATGTGCTCACTCCAGGCACAGTGGTGGCTGTGCACATAGTAAGTAGGTACACAGACATGGTCTGCAGTCTCTGAGGTCCCGAGTTCAATTCCCAGCACCGCAAAAATGGGAGAAGGACGTGGCAATCCACTCCCAAGGCAATCCCAAAACAATCAGCCATGGAAAACCCTATGAGGGTCACTATGAGTCGGATACTGACTCGATGGCACCTAACAACAACAACAACAACAACAACAACACAGACATGGATGGTGGTATGCCCGTCATTGTGCTTAGGCCAGGAACATGGTGGGGGAGGAGGGGGAGGAGGCCATACAGCCCATGTCATCAGGAAGCCACATTCCTGGAGAGCTTCTGACAATCGGACAAGGACTCACAACATGGAGGACGTAAATGTTCTGCATATCTAGGAGGCTGGAGGATGAGGGCCCATCTGTGACCTGGGGCTGGGGAATGGAGAGGGGTACGCTTGGGTTTGAGGAACATCTGAAGGATGGAGAGAAATTTAACTGGTGGGGGCCGGGTGCAGTGGCGCACACTTGTAATCCCAGCGGCTTGGGAGGTAGAGGCAGAAGAATCATAAGTTCGAGACCAGGGGCAGTCTGAGTAACTTAGTGAGACCCTGTCTCAAAAAAAGGGGGGGGGGATGGGGATGCAGCTCAGTGGTCCAGCACTTGCAAAGCATGCAAGTGCAAGGCCCTGGGTTCAACCCCAAGTACTGAAAAAAAAAAAAAAAAGAAAGAAAGAAAAAGAAAAAAGAAATTTAACTGGTGGGGTAAAAAAAAAAAAGGTAGGAGATGGCATTGCAGGCGGAGGAAAGAGCTTGAGAAAGACCCAGAGCAAGAAGGAAACCAGGCAAGGAAATGTCATCTCTGTGAGGGTGGATTAGAGAGCGGGTGGGCCCAGGGGCGGCTGGAGAAGGATGGGGAGCCTGGACAGGCCGGCAAGGGCTGGACTCAGGCTCCACCAGAAAGGCTGGGCTTTATCCAAACAGCACTGGGGCACCCAGAGTGTCTGCTGTGGGGCCTTATGAACTGGGGTGCACACAGGATCTGCAAATGATGAGTGAAGAGGGCGTGGCAGTCTGTGGAGATGATGGTGACCACCACTCTATACAAATCTACTGTAACTTCTTCCTGCAAAGCAGGGGCTTCCACTTGGAAGCATAGGCTTTAACTGTCGTGCCAGGCTCGCTATCAAAGCGTGATGGGAAGGTTGTTGTTGTTGTTGTTAGGTGCCGTCGAGTCGGTATCAGACTCATAGCGACCCTCTGTACAACATGGGAAACACTATTGTCAGTGCTTCTCTACTGTTCATCGGGTTTTCAAGGGCAGATTGATTTTTGGGAGTGGGTTGCTGGGTCTGTCTCCCAAGCCTACAGCACCTGGTGTTCCCAGGTGGTCTCCCATCCAGGTACTAACCAGGCTCGACCCTGCTTAGCTTCTGAGATCTGACGGGATCGATGCCACAGGGCTACAGCTGCAGGATGGGAGGGTGGCGGATAAAAAAGGCCACCAAACTGTGGGGCTGTGATTTCCACCAGTAGCTCTCAACCATCATCTGGGGACATTTGCGACTGTCCTAGCTTGGGGGGCTACTGCAGGTGTGTAGGGGCGGAAGCCAGGGATGCTGCCCAACACCCTGTACCACACAGGACAACCCATCACCCACACAGATGGTGCCCATGCCTAGAATCCTGGCAGTCAGCAGAGGCCCAAAAGGAAGCAACCTGCAAGCCACATGGAACACACCTTCCATGGGACAAAGGAGGAGGAGTGTGGCCCTCGGAAGTCATTAAACGTAAAAAGTAAAAGTAATAAAACAATCTTTTCAAAAAGTCCCAAACAAAAAAATAAACAAAATACAATAAACCAGGATGCAACTGTGCTGGTCTCCAAGTCCCGTCCCCAGCTTCCTGACTTCCCAGAAAAGGTCAGAGATGGGGGTCCCATCCTCCTCCAGCCTGTGGGAGCTGCACGACAGGTCCCCCACCTTGGAGCCTCAGGTACCTGGGTTGATAAGTGAGGTAATCCTATGTCCAGGATATAAAGGTCCTGAGTTTGATTCCCAGCACCACAAAAATGGGAGAAGGACACGGCAATCCACTCTCAAGGCAATCCCCGAACAATCAGCCATTGAAAACCCTATGAGGGTCGCTATGAGTTGGACATGACTCGTTGGCACCTAATAACTTATTCGCCTAGAAACACTGGAAGAATAAACAAGAAATGAATTAGGATGGTTACTCAGGAGGAGGAGGGGGGAAGTATGAGCTGTCTCTGTGAATACCTTCTTAGCATGGTTTTGACTTTTGAGTAGTGCACATTTATTGTTGTTGTTGTTATTGTTAGGTGCCATAGAGTCAGTATCCGACTCAGTGATCCTAGTACAACAGACGAAACACTATTGTCAGTGCTTCTCTGCTGTTCATAGGGTTTTCAATGGTGGATTGATTTTTTGGGGGGTGTGGGTTGCCAGGTCCGTCTCCCAAGCCTACAGCACCTGGTGTTCCCAAGCGGTCTCCCATCCAGGTATAACCAGGCCCGACCTTGCTTAGCTTCTGAGATCTGATGGGATCGGAAGCCACTGTAGCTACGGCTATAGGCATGCACATTTATTATCAATTCAAAATTAACATTTAATATTTTTAAAAGAGGCCAACCACTCAGATTCCCAAACTTCTCTCTCTTCTGAACTTCATTCGTGAACTCTGGGTTTTACTAATGATCTTTCCTCTCAAGGACTGTGTGGCGTCTTTATTAAAACGCTGCTCTGGTTGCTTCATACAATTCCTATAATTCATCTGTGTTTCGTGTATTTCTTGTGAAATTTACACAGCTCCTGTGCACCCTAAATCTTCCCCTTAAGCTTTCCTGAAGCCAACAGTGGTCTGGTTTCAGTGAACCTCCCTTTGTTCCAGGGCTTACCTATGAAAGGCATTTACTCACTGGTAAGGTTTTGAATGGATCAATCACCTGATCCTTCACCGGTATCCACAGGCTCTGGGAGGTCACAGTTCCTGTTTTCTTCCACTGGCAAGGTGCCTTCCCAAGCCTTTTTAAGTGGTGGGAGGACGGATCATATATCCAAGGTGTGTAGTCCCCCTTTCACGACACGTTCACCTGTGAAGGGATTTTTGGCAGGTGATCAGCACCCAGGAATTGGAAGCCTTGACTTGCTTTCAAAAGCCCTAGATTATGGGGCCCACACTTGCTGATCTGGGGAGACGGAGGTCAGCCTTTGGAATGCATGATGCACCTAACTGTAGTGGGCAGTTGACATGCTTCTTCTATGGCCAGATAACTAGATCTAAAACCCTCTCTGTGTTTCCAAGGCCTGGCCCTCTGCTGGCTCTCTTTGGAGGTACCCAAGTCCTAGCAGGACCAAAGAAGAGACTTTATGCAGAGGGAAATTCAACACCCTTTGCAGGAAGGCGCTTTCCTTTTCTATAGGATTAGAGGGACACGCAATGCCCTCAGAAGATACTTTAGTACCAGGATACTGTCCCGGAAGACAGCATGATTTTTCTCCCCACTGAAATAATTTCAGAGGGCAAGATTTTCAATAATGCTGAAATAGCTAGCCACGAATACTGGAAACATGGCATTAGGGCACCTTTGTAAGATGATTTCTTAGCAAAATTGGCTTATTTGCATGCTCTAATAACACTCTGGGCTGGGGTTTAGCTCAGTTGGTAGAGCGCTGCACTGCAGTCTCTGAGGTCCCGAGTTCGATTCCCAGCACCACAAAAATGGGAGAAGGGCCTGGCAATCCACTCCCAAGGCAATCCCGAAACAGCCATTGAAAACCCCATGAGGGTCGCTATGAGTCAGATACCGACTCGACAGCACCTAACAACAACAACAACAACAACAACACTCCAGTTCACGGACACATTGAATAGAACCTGTAACAAAAACTAATATCTTGATCCATCAACATAAATTTCTGTCGAGCAGAGTCAGTGCGCCAGTAAATTAAACATAAAGTCTCCAGTTTACTGGGGTAAGAAGAGAGGTGAACAAAACCGCCAATCAAATGCTGTAATATTATAGGGGGACTTGACATTATCCAGCAAACTTGACCTTTGACTCAGCAATCCCATGTCTAGGAATCTTTCCCAAAACGATACATGGCAAAAAATAAGAAGGAGACACAGGCACAGAACACGGTTTTTAATAGCAAAAGGCAGGAAGCAACCCTAATGCCCATCCATAATGAACCGGTTGAATAAGCTAGAAATCGGTTGAATAGACTTCCATGTACACAATGGAAGGTAGAGATGAATCGAGGAATAGTCCCCTATGCTACTACGGAGTGATTTCCAGGAGATGCTATTAAGTGAACAAAGCAGGAAAGAGAAGAAGGTAAAAGGGCGCAAGGTAAGGGGCCTTGACGCGCATGCGCACATCGCGATGGGAGACGCAGGCAAGGAGAGGCGTGAGCTACGCATCTGGACAAGACTGAACTACATCAGGCAGTTTGATCTGTTCCCTCTGGCAGATTCTGTCTCTGACATGCTGTCTGCGTGACAGCCCCTTCAGAAAGATATCTAAGGCTCCAAAAAAGACTACTCTGGAGCAATTTTGATTTTTGTACGTTTTCAGAGGGATGATGAGAGTCCCTGTAGCTCCGGTCTGCAGCAGGTCCAAAGAAAGCAGCAGGAAGCATCTGTCTGAGTACAGCTCCTGAGTCCCCTGCTAAGGCCTTTTCCTGTGCTCTTCCCAAGCCCCGGAGCTCCTCGGTGGTCATCGACTCTGATCCCCAGCTCTAGGCTCTGAACCCGAAGGCCACCATCTATTTCTTTATGTTATGGTGGCATGATGCATTGCTTCCAGAGTTCTTAAGCTACCACTGAAGCGCGCTTCAGAGGAAAGGTTAAGAACTGTTAACAAATCCAATTCCTTTGGGGCATTTTAGGCGATCTAAGTGGTAATGGCCTGCACATGTAGCCCTGTGGCATCCCGATCACGTCAGATCTCAGAAGCTAAGCAGGGTCCAGCCTGCTTAGTACTTGGATGGGAGACCACCTGAGAACACCAGGCGCTGTAAGCTTGGGAGACAGACTTGGCAACCCACTCCCAAAAATCAATCATCATTGAAAACCCTCTGAATAGCAGAGAAGCACTGACAATAGTGTTTCACCTGTTGTACGCAGGGTTGCTATGAGTTGGATACCGACTTGACAGCACCTAACAACAACAAGTGGTAATGGGAAAGGGACTTGAAGGCAGAAATGAATGAATATGGTAACATTCTTTTGTTATAACTTTTGCAATCTCAAATTGACGTGAAACTTCTCACTTCCATCTGGAGAGACGTCTGAGGCTCTCAGCGACATCTCAGTGACTTCCCAGAGCTGCCCTTGGCTTTAAGATCACTGTGGTTCTCCTTACATGGCAGAGCCAGAAGGTGTGGAAGACTGGCCTCTACGGAAGGGTGCAGTGTTGTCCATCTAAGCTGCTCACCCCCATACCCATCACCCCAAGTCAGGGCTGGATTCAAGCACAAGCCTGAGGCAAGCAGCAGATGGCGCTCTGTCTGTCAGTGACTGGTTTGGCAATGGACTCATTTAGCCAAGAGCCATGAACAAGGTTTTCTGGAGATGCTCAGAGAAAATCCTCAGCTCTTTAGAGAAAAACCACAGCAAGAAATGCCTCTTGTCCCTCGGAATATTGTTGTGTCTGAAGGTGAGGCCCGGAACAGGGTTGTTGTTGTTGTTGTTGTTAGGCGCCGTCGAGTCGTGTCCGACTCATAGCGACTCTCATAGGGTTATCAACGGCTGATTGTTTCAGGATTGTCTCGGGAGTGGATTGCCACGTCCTTCTCCCATTCCAGAACAGGGTAGCTATCTCCTAAGAAGGCAGAGCCAAAGGAATCATGGGAAATGGGGCTGAGTTCCCCAGTGGATTTAGTCTGCTCAACAGTCCGATCCACCCTGTAGATTTACAGTTAGGTGAATCAGTCACTAAGCCACTTGTTGGAGCCTGTCCAGCTGGGGCTTTTTCTGTGACAATGACCCTGCTGTGGGAGCCTCTGCTTTGTAGTTCTGTTCCTCTGAAGCCTTGAAACATTCTCATGTCCCACCATGGATGGTTCTTGTCCTTGGCTGCCCCAGGTGGGCAGGAGTGAAACAGACCACAAACACCTTTACCTGATCAGGTGGGTCTGCCCATGGTACTGAAGGATTAGGTTAACCCGTGAAGGCAGAGTGCCGTTCTAGCTGCAAAAACCTCCCAGAGAGCTGGGCGTGGTGGCGCACACCTGTCATCCCAGCGGCTCGGGAGGCGGAGGCAGGAAGATCGCCAGTTCGAGACCAGAAGGAGTCTGTGTAACTTAGCGAGACCCTGTCTCAAAGAGTAAAAAAAAAATGGGCTGAGGGTGCAGCTCAGTGGTCCAGCACTTGCATAGCATGCGGGCACAAGGCACTGGGTTCAACCCCCAGTACCAAAAAAAAAAAACAACAACAACAAAAAAAAAAACACTCCGAAAGAGAACAAGAGAACTCTTCATTTATTCTTCACTTATTTTTTGGAAGTCTCCCACTCTCACCCCCTTCTGGGTCGTCAGAACAGCGCTCACCTCTGACATGGTGACTGGACAGACCAGGGGCTGATGAGTTTGGGTTCTCATTAAGGAGCTTTACCTACTGTGCATGGGGACCAGGCTTTGCTGTAAGCCCCACAGCTCCGAAGCCCCTCAGGTTGGCTTTTTATTGCCGATTAGCTCAGCCAGGAACTTTTGTAACAGATCCTTAGGCACTCTGGGCCACCGTCCAAGACACTGTTCTCCTGCCGTCCAGGTATGGTGAACCCAATTAGTAAGCAGGAGCTTGCTTGATAAACAGGAACTCAGAGCACAGAGAGGCATTTATCATGGGCTGTGAGAACAGCATTGGCCTCAACCGTTCTGTGTGCAGAGATGCTTACATCTGCCCCTTTCTGACCTCCCTCTGTGTCTGGACTCCATTCTGGTCACCTTGCCTCTCCTTAGCTATTTTGCATCTTCTTTTTTTTTTTTTTTTGGTGGTACTGGGGGTTGAACCCAGGGCCTCGCACTTGCATACGCTGCAAGTGCTGGACCACTGAGCTGCACCCCAGCCTATTTTTTTTACTTTTTTGCGATAGGGTCTCGGTAAATTACACAGATTGCCTCTGGTCTCGAACTTGCGATCCTCCTGTCTCGGCCTCCAAGCCTCTGGGATTACAGGCGTGCACCACCACACCCGGCTCTATTTTGCATATTCTTGATTAAACTACAGCCTTAAGTTCAGTGGGTCACCTGAGAATGGTGGAAATTTTTTATTGGAAATTTTTAATGTACACCTTAATGTGATTCATTCTGACATGCTTTTCATTGTGACGTTTCCATATATGCATTTTGTTGCACATTATTCATATAGGTTCCCTCTTACCCTCTTGTGCAGTTCCCCCATCCCCTCCCCCATCAAAGACTTCTCTACCATTTACTCATCTTTTTATGGTAATATTTTTCTATATATCCTTGGCTTCCAGTTCTGTTTAAGACAGAAACTTTTTCTGTAGTGAACTTTCTTTTTACACTGTCAGAACTATGACTTGCATTTTCTAGACCATCTATAATAATACCATTCTTAGCTTTTCTTTTTTTTCTTTAAGAGAATGGTCTTTAAGTCCCAAGGTAACATTGGTCTGGAAAAGGAAGGGATACGTGGCCCTTAAAGACTTTGGCATCACCCACCTCCTGCTTTGTGAGGGTTTTATCAGCATAGACCACCCACCGTGTGTGGTCACCTCCGGCATCTGAATGACTCGCAGTAACCACTTGACACAGACTCAAATAATTAGTGTCCCCAGTGGGAGTGAATCAGAAGAAAAGCTCTTTTCGAATGAAGAATTGGCAAGGCAGAGGAATTGACCAGATAGGAAGGGCAGGGAAGAAGGAGGAATCCAAAGTAACAGAGAACTTGAGTCACTGCACAGCAGAAGGTTGGTGATCTCCATTCATAGACACCGTGCTGGGGTGGGGAGATTGAGTTTGCTCTGAGGTGGGAAAGGAGTCCGGGAACGCTGCCATCTGGAATTCAATCGCCCGGTAAGTTAGAACTTGAAAGTTTCTCCAGTGAACTTGCAGAGCGTAGGAGATGAACTTGAAAGTAGCAAGACTGAGCTGCTGCATTCTCCGCCTCATGGAGCCAAGTAAGATGGGAAAGTGGAGGCAGAGAGGAGATTGAAGAGAGGCCAGGCACAGGGGCATTGGGTCTCTGAGGCAAACTCTGTTCCCTTTTTGGCTTAAAGAAAAGAGAATTTAAAACAGTGCAGCAACTGTTGGAAACAGGTTGTTGTTGTTGTTAGGTGCCATTGAGTCGAGTTTGACTCATAGCGACCCTCATAGGGTTTTCAATGGCTGACTGTTTCGGGATCAGTTCCTTTATAAGTTAAATGCAGAAGTACAGTATAACCCAGCAATTCCATTTCTGAGTATATGCCCAAAAGAATTGAGAGTAGGAACTTGAGCCAAAGATTTGCTCACTGACATTCATTGCAATATTATTCACAATAACCAAAAAATGAAAACAACCCAAGCCCATGAACAGCTGAATGGACAAGTAGAATGAAGTATGTAAATATAATGGAATATTATTTGGCCGTCAAAAGGAATGAAGTTCTGACATGTGCTTTGATGGATGGTCCTTATAAATATCATGTTAAGTGAAATGAGCCAGACATAAAAGGATAAGTACTATATGATCCCACTTATAGAAAATACCTAAAATAGTTAAGTTCATAGAGACAGGAAGTAGAATAGAGATTCCTAAGGGCCAGGAGGAAGTGGAGAGAGAGATTGATTGTTTAATGGCTATAGAGTTTATGCTGAGGATGATGAAAAAGTGTAGGGTATGAATAATGGTGATGCTTATACAGTAAAACATTGGAAATATATTTAATACCACTGGTACACTCAAAAATGGTTTGAATGATGAATATTGTGTTACATGTATTTTACTACAATTCTTGTAAGGGATGAACTTTATTCTGCCACAATTTGAAATTCCAAAGGGCTAGGATTTAGCTCACTTGGTAGAGTACTCTCTCTGCACACTCTCAAGCCCTGGGTTCGATCCCCAGCACTGCAAAAATGGGAGAAGGACCTGGCAAACCACTCCAGAAACAATTCTGAAACAATCAACCATCAAAAATCCTATGAATAGCAACAAAGCACAGACATAGTTTCAGGCATGGCCCAGCGTCAGGAAGTATTTCATTCTGTTGTACACAGGGTCGCTATGAGTTGAACCTGACTTGATGGCACTAACAACAACAACAACAAAAGTCCAAAATCATAGTGTGTGGGGAAAGTGAGGGAGAAAAGGGTCAGACAGTTTGGATTTTATCTACTCTAAAACCACGTACCTTAAATCTCACTGGAGTAAGGTGTGATATAAATATATACACAGGTAGTTGCACCAAGATCCCTGACAGGGGAAGATGTACATTGCTTCTTCAAGCCTGTGGATAGATGTGTGACTGTAAGACTTGATGCATCCCTGCCCCAGGGTGCTGGTGCATTGGTGACCCTGTGCCTTTCCCGTCTCCTCCTCCTTTGCCACTCAGTCCAGAGAGCAGGGACACAGTTCAAGCTCTGCCTCTTATCTGCCACTGTCAGGGCCGATGTCCCTCAAAGAACCTCTTAGGCCAGGTATTAAAAGATCTGCTAGTCATATCATTTTGGTGACAGGAAAGCCTAAGATCAACGACTTCCAAATTTCAGTGTGAAGTTTTTATACATGCATATTTCTGGCACCCTTCCCAGAGATTTAACTCAGTAAATCTGTGTTGAGCTCAGCAAGCTGAACATTTATCAAGTGATCCCCAGTAAATCAGAGATACATAGTCTTTGGATCCCATTTAACAAATACTGCCTTAGACACCACTTCCCTGAATGGAGAAAACAAACTCTACTCCATCAAAGGTTATCAGTTCAGGTTTTCTAAATGATATCACAACATCAGTTTTGTCACGTTTGGCTGCTCAATGTTTAAGGGCAAATTTCAGAGGCTCTTTGGACCTATAACTTGGTCTTTTATTCCTGTCTTTTTAATCACATTTTATTTTCCTCATGAATGAGGTCTTTGATGTCACGCCACAACTCATCTCGTCTTCCATCATTAGCGTCTAATGTCATTAGTGTCGAATCTGATCTTGAGCCTAGCTTAGTGGTGCACACTTTTAATCCCAGTGACTCAGGAAGCAGAGGTAGGAAGATCGCAAGTACAAGGCCAAAGGCAGCCTGAGTAATTTAGCAAGACCCTGTCTTAAAATATGAAGTAAAAAAGCAGGCTAGAGGTATGGCTCAATGGTTGAGTGATTGCAAAAAGCATGTGTGAGGCCCTGAGTTCAATAACTCAGTACCACGTCTTGAGATAGTCTCTGAACTCAAGTGGGATATACTCAAGGTCATACCTTGGCTATCATACTCTTATTCTAATTTTCTTCAGTTTCACTTTGAACCTGCATATGAGCTGTTGATGGTCTGACCCACAATCAGAGCCTGGTCTTGTTCTGATTTCTGATATTGAGGTATTCAATCATCTCTTTCCACAAATGCAATCAATTTGGCTCCTGTATGTTCCATCTGGCAAATTCCATGTGTGTAGCCATTCTTTGTGTTGGCTGAAAAAATGTATGTGCAATGAAAAAGTCGCTGCTCTGACAAAATTCTATCGTGCAATCTCCAGCATCATTTCTGCCACAAGGACATATTTTCCAACGACTGAGGCATCTTCTTTGTTTCCAACTTTTGCAATCCAGTCACCTGTAATTATCAGTGTATCCTGATTGAATATTCAATCAATTTCAGACTACAGAATCTAGTAAAGATCTTCCCTTTCTTCATTTATGGCCTTAGTGGTGGGTGTGTAAATTTGAATAACAGTCATATTAACTGACCTTCTTTAAGGCATACGGATATTATTCTATCCCTGACAGCATTGTACTTCACAACAGATGTCTTTTTTGATGATAAATGCAACCCCATTTCTCTTTAAGTTGTCATTCCTGGCATTGTAAACCATATGATTATCTGATTCAGAATGGCCAATGCCACTCCAATTTAGCCCATAGGTGCCCAGAATGTTGATGTTTATGCACTCCATTTCAATTTTGATGATTTTTAATTTTCCTGGATTCATACTGTGTACATTCCACATCCTAATTATTAATGGATATTTGTAGTTGTTTCTTCTCATTTTGAATTGTACCACATCAGCAAATGGAGCTATGATTTATTGACTATGCAAAGGCATTTTTGACTGTGTGGATCACAAAAAATTATGGATAACTTTGCAAAGAATGGGAATACCAGAACAATTAATTGTACTCATGAGGAATCTGGACATGGACCAGGAGGCAGTCATTCAAAGAGAACAAGGAAATACTGCTTGGTTAAAGTCAGGAAAGGTGTGTGTCAGGGCTGTATCCTTTCACCGTACCTCTTCAATCTCTATGCTTAGCAAATAATCAGATAAGCTGGACTTCATTAAGAAGTTGGCATCAGGATTGAAGGAAGATTCATTAACAACCTGTGTTGTGCAGATGACACAACCTTGCTTGCTGAAAGTGAAGAGGATTTGAAACATTTACTGATGAAGATCAAAGAACACAGCCCACAATATGGATAGCACCTCAACATCAACAAAACAAAAATCCTTCCAAGTGGGTCAGGAAGTAATTTCATGATAAGTGGAGAAAAGATTGAGGTTGTCCAAGATTTTGCTTTACTTGGTTCTACAATCATCACCCACAGAAGCAGCAGCCAAGAAATCAAAATAAGCATTGCACTGGGAAAAGCTGTTGCAGAAGACCCCTTTAAAGTGTTAACAAGTAAAGATGTCACATTGAAGATACAAGTGCACCTGACTCATGCCATAATATTTTCGGTCATACCATGTGCTTGTGAAAGATGAATAAGGGAGACAGGAGAAGAGTTGATGCTTTTGAATTATTGTGCTGAAGGTGAATATTGAATGTTCCATGGACTGCCAACAGAATCACTAGATCTATCCTAGAAGAAGTGCAACCAGAGTGCTCCTTGGAAGCAAGGACAGCTGGACTGTGTCTTATGTATTTGGGACATGTTGCCAGGAGCCACCAATCCTTAGAGAAGGACGTTATGTTTGGGAGAGTAGCAAGTCAACAAAAAAAAGGAAGACCCTCAACTAGATGGACTGACACAGTGGCTGCAACAGTGGATTTAAACATAAAAAATAGAGTGTGCCTGGCACAGTGTCAAGTGGTGTTTCATTCTGTTGTACATAAGGTCACTATGAGTCAGACCCACCTCAAGGGCACCTAACAACAACATCAGTTCTGTCAGCATCAATACTGTGATGGCTATAAGTGTTAGAACTCTTGTGCTGGTCTTAACCACCCTGGCAAATGGCCCCAGAGCAAAACACAGTGGTGTAGAAAGTGACCTTTACCAATCAGTGGCATGCCACAGGCAAGGTCCTCTTCCTTCTTACATTCAGGACCATCTGAGCCTTGTTGAAAATACCAAAAGTATTGGTGGCATCTGGCCTGGGACCATTGGAGAGTGACAAAGCTGGTCATCATTGGAGAACCAATCAAGTCCACCCACCCCTGGGGGTCATGGCTTTCACAACTCTTTTGGGTTTATGCTGATGGATTTTGAATGTCCCACTGCAGAATCTGTGTGTCCTTGAACTTGAAGGTAGAACACAAAGTATTCTTCCGAGGCTGGGGTGGGGTGAGGGTTGTAGGCTTCTGGGGATTTCCAAACTGCGTCTCTCTACAAGAGAGCTGCATCATCCGATGCCACCAAGGTCACCCCGTCCCCACCCGCAACTCCTGGGGATGTGCAGAAACACAAACACAACTGTGCCTCGACATTCTATCTGAAACCCAGAGTACCTGTCACCAGTCCACCCACTGAAACCTGAGGCCTCTGCCTGGCCCAGAGGGACACCTGTGTACCCCAAGCTGAATTCTGAACCTCTGGGTCACCTTGCTCACGGGGAAGCCCCGGGGGTCATTTGCTCTCTTAATGGCCTCCTCCCACTCTAGTCTGCCTTCCCTTTACCGATTCACCCTCCTCTTGCCTTTGCCTCCTGTGTCTTCAGGAACCACACCACTTCATCAACAACTTCCCTCAACCACCCTTTCCCATCTCCACTGGGGTCAGACCCAGCTCCAAACATCAGTGGAGGTGCCTGCCTTGAGTAGCTATTCCTCTTCTCAGGTGTGCCTCTCTGCAAAGGTTTCGTGGCTGCATCTGTTTGGGGCAGGGTCCCCTTGCAGTTTCGGAAGCCTGTCCAGCTATCTCAAGCAGAAATAGACTTAATACAGGGGTTATGTGCTGACAAAACCTTCAGAAGGGCCAGACTAGTAGATTGCAGAAGAAGCTTGCTGGAAAGACTTATAAAGCAACATCCCGTGTCTTCGTCCATTTTTCTGTTACTATAACAGAATGCCCAAGGCTGGGCAATTTATAGAGAAAAGAGACTTATTCTGGCTGACGGTTCTGGACGCTGGCAAGTCCAAGAGCTTGCCAGCAGCACCTGCTCAGCTTCTGGCTAAGGGCCTCATGACGGAAAAGCCACAGGGCAAGCAGGTGGGAGGGAGAAAGGCGAAACACAAGGTGTGCCCTCACTTAATAACAGCCCGCTCTCAGCATAGCTGAGCCAGCTCTGAGAGGTCAAGAAATCGCTTACTCCAGAGAGAAAGACATTGATCCCGCCTAACAATATAATCATCTCTCACAGGCCTCACCTCCCAACGGTGCATTTCAACATGAACCGCAGAGGGGCAAACCATATTCAAGCCACAGCCCCTTAAAAGCAGCCCTGGAATCCCTAGGCCCACCTTGGCCTGTGTGATATAACAGCACCTTGGCCACACTGGGGCTCAGGAAGCAGCCAAGGCAACACTGGTCTCCACGGCCCCCACTCACTGGCTACATGCACACGGGCAAGTGTACGGGTCTCAACGCCACTTCCTTTGCACTTCATTCAGTTCCAAATTCAGCTGTCTTGTGGCTGCATCTGATCACAGCTCCAAAGTACGTGTGGTGTCCTGTGTGCAAGGCAGGCTGAAAAATGCAGTGTTCATCTCTAAAACCCATCAGAAGAAGGCTGGATGGATGGAGATCTAGCAGATCCACATGCCACTTCGTAGAGATGCTGTGAGGAGCAGAGGGTCTTCCTTTTTTTCATTGATCTTCCACTCTCCCAGACATGATGTCCTCCACCAGGGACTGGTCCCTCCTGACAATATGTCCAGAATATGTAAGACATAATCTAGCCATCCTTGCTTCCAAGGAGCACCCTGGTTGCACTTCTTCTAGGAAAGATCTGTTGGTTCTTTTGGCAGTCCATGGTATATTCAATATTCATCTCCAGCACCATAATTCAAAAGCATCAATTCTTCTCCTATCTCCCTTGTTCAATGTCCAGGTTTCACAACCATATGATGTGACTGAAAATAGCATGGCATGAGTCGACACACCTTCACCTTTGATGTGACGTCTTTACTTTTCAACACTTTAAAGAGGTCTTTTGCAACAGCTTTTCCCAATGCAATATGTTTTTTTGATTTCTTGACTGCTGCTTCCGTGAGTGTTGATTATAGAACCAAGCCAAGTAAAAATCTTGGACAATCTCAATCTTTTCTCCATTTATCATGAAGTTGCTTACTGACCCAGTTGGAAGGATTTTTGTTTTCTTGATGTTGAGGCACAATCCATACTGAAGGCTGTGCTCTTTGATCTTCATCAGTAAATGTTTGAAATCCTCTTCACTTTCAGCAAGCAGAGTTGTGTTTTCTGCATAACACCTTCCTCCAACCATAGTGCAGCATTCTTCCTCATAAAGTCCAGCTTCTCAGATTATTCAACAGAAATTGAAGAACTACAGTGAAAGGATACAGCACTGATGCACACATTTCTCGACTAAACCAGACAATATTTCCTTGTTCTGTTCAAACAACTGCCTCCTGGTCCATGTACCAATTCCTTATGAGTAAAATTAGGTGCTTTGGTACTCCCATTCTTTTCAGTGTTATCCATAATTTATGATGACCCACACAGTCAAGTGCCTTTGCATAGCCGCTAAAACATAGATAGACATCTTTCTGGTATTCTCTGCTTTCAGCTAATATCCATGTGATATCAGCAACAATGTCCCTGGTTTCACGCCCTCTTCTGAATCCAGCTTGATTTTCTGGCAGTTACCTGTCTACATCCTGCTGCAGTCACTTTTGAATGATCTTTAGCAAAATTTTGCTTGCATGCGGCAGTAGTGATATTGTTCAATAGTTTCTACATTCAGCTGGATCCCCTTTCTTGGGAGTAAGCACAAATATGGATCTCTTCCAGTCAGTTGGTCAGGTAGCTGTTTTCCAAATCTCATGGCATAAACAAGTGAGCACCTCCAGTGCTGCATCTGTTTGTTGACACATCTCTGTTGGTATTCCATCAATTCCTGGAGCCTTGTGTTTCACTAATTCCTTCAAGGCAGCTTCCACTTCTTCGTTCAGTATCATTGGTTCCTGATCATATGCAACCCCTTGAAATGGTTGGTCATCCACCAATTCTTTTTGATATAATGACTCTGTGTATTCCTTCCATCTTCTTTTGATGTTTCCTGCATCATTTGATATTTTCACTGTAGAATCTTTCACTTGCCACTCAAGGCTCAGGTTTTTTCTTCAATTCTTTAAGCTTGAGAAAAACAGCATGTTCTTCCCTTTTGGTTTTCTATCTCCAGCTCTTTGTACATGAAATTATAATATTTGATTTTATCTTCCTGAGTTGCCCTTTTTAATCTTCTGTTTAGTTCCTTAACTTCATCGTGTCTTCCTTTTCCCTTAGCTGCTTGACTTTCAAAGGCAAGTTTCAGAGTTCTCTTTCGACTTATAATTTGGTCTTTTCTTTTTTCCTGTCTTTTTAATAACTTTTTTCTTTCCTTGTGAATGATTTCTTTGATGTCATGCCACAACTTGTCTGATATTCTGTCATTAATGTGTAATGCATTAAACCTGTTCTTAATGTGGTCTCCTGAGAGAGCATTACGTAAAACGAATTCAGCAAAGCAATCAGCCAGGTTTTTGCAATTCTGCCTTTTCCCACTAGGTGGGAGTGTTTCCACAGTTTACTTCCCTTACCTTGTATTTTGCTGGAGAGTCCCAAGAGATAAAAGAATTTTATTCTTTGAATGTTTAAGCAGAGAAAAACTCCCACAATTAGCTACACTAAGAGTAAAATCATTCTTTTGATATACATCCTCTAATATCCTGGAAAGGTATGATTTGCTGCTAGTTCTGGCAGGTTTACTATGTTGTTGTTGTTAGGTGCCATCAAGTCGGTATCCGACTCATAGCGACCCTCTGTACAACAGGGGAAACACTATTGTCAGTGCTTCTCTGCTGTGCATAGGGTTTTCAATGGCAGATTGATTTTTGGGAGGGGGTTGCCAGGTCCTTCTCCCAAGCCTACAGCTTCTGGTGATCCCAGGCAGTCTCCCATCCAGGTACTAACGAGGCCTGACCCTGCTTAGCTTCGGAGCTCTGACGGGATCGGATACCACAGGGCTATGGCTGCAGGCTACTTTACTATATTGCTTTAAATTAGGTGTTCTATGGGCCTTTTATCAGACAGCTTTTTTAAGTTAATGAGCTGTTTTTTGTTTGTTTGTTTGTTTTTTATAATTACAGAGGCTTGAGCCCAGCGCTTCCAACATGCCAGGCAGGCACTTAACCACGGAGTTGCACCCGCCCCCTTTTTTATTTTTATTTTGAGACAGGGTCTCACTAAGTTGCAAGGGCTGCCTCTGGCCTTGAACTTGGATCCTCATGCCTCAGCCTCCGGAACTGCTAGGATTACAGGTATGCCCAACGCTTGAGCTATGTTTTAAAGCAGTTCTAGATTACAAAAAAAATTGAATGAAAAATAAACTCATTTTTCCAAATGCCGTCCCACCTCCCTCCCCTTCACAGTTTGCCATTACTAACATTTTGTTTTTGTGTGGTTCGTTCATTATAAATGATCAGGAAATATTGATACATTATTACCAAGTAAGGACCTGGGATTTAGCTCAGTTGGTAGAGTGCCGCTCTGCAGTCTCTGAGGTCCCAAGTTCAATTCCCAGCACCACAAAAAGGGGAGAAGGACGTGGCAACCCACTCTCCAAGCAATCTCGACAATCAGCCACTGAAAACCCTTTAAGGGTCGCTATGAGGCAGACAGGGGCTGGGATTTGGCTCGGTGGGTAGAGCACTGAGCTGCAGTCTCTGAGGTCCCGAGTTCAATTCCCAGCACCGCAAAAATGGGAGAAGGACCTGGCAATCCACTCCCAAGGCAATCCCGAAATAGTGAGCCATTGAAAACCCTATGAGGGTTGCTATGAGTCGGATACCGACTTGACGGCACCTAACAACAACAACAACAAGGCAGATATGACTTGACGGCACCTAACAACAACATTACCAACTAAAGTCTATAGTTTACATTAGGAATCACTGTGTTGTGCATTCTATGAGCTTTGATAGACATATGACACATATCCACCATTATAGTTTCACTGCCTTGGAAAACATCCTGTCCCTTATTCATTTTCTTCCTCCTCCCAGCCCCTGGATCAATAGTTACGGATCACGTTACCATCCTCATAGTTCCATCTTTTCCAGGATGTCCTATAGTTAAAATTCTACAGTATACAAAGTTCCATATGGTCTTTTCGGATTGGCTTCTTTCACTGAACAAGAGACATTTAAAACCCCTTCTTGCATTTTTATGACTGCATAGCTCTTTTTTAAAAATGACTAAGCAATATCCCATGGCACGGTTGTGACAAAGTTTTGTTATTCGTTCCCCTGCTGAAGGTCACCTTGGTTACTTTCAAATTTGGGGTAATTATGAATCAAGCTTCTGTGAACATTTTTTGTGGACAGAAGTTTTCAGCTCATTTGGGTAAATGCCAAGGAAGGTAACTGCTAGATCGTGTGGTAAGATCATGGGGCGTTGAGCAATTTTCATCAAGAGCTTTTGGAAATTAGGTTTCACTGGGCAATTCTTACCAAGAGCACTAGCTTATTGGAAAGGCACACCTTGAACACTGTCATCACAATACCGTCTACAACATTGGGGCCCCAGCTGTTTTCTAAGGAAAATCTGGATTGGTCTTGAAATAGCAGTGAGGTGGCCACAGGAGCCCTATTAAGGGGACTCACTGCAGAAGCGGAGACCCACCCCACTCTGCTCCCTCTGCTGACAAGGGAATGACATGGGCTGCCTTTAAGGTACTAGTTACAGAGTCCCCATCCAGCATCGAAGGGCTGGGATTTAGCTCAGTTGGTAGAGTGCTGTGCTGCAGTCTCTGAGGTCCTGAGTTCAATTCCCAGCACCACAAAAATGGGAAAAGGGCCTGGCAATCCACTCCCAAGGCAATCCCAAAACAGTCAGCCATTGAAAACCCTATGAGGGTCGCTATGAGTCGGATACCAACTCAACGGCACCTAACAACAATCCAGCATCGAAGAGTGATAACCTATGACTCTCTCTAGGTTAGGTTAGGTGTCGTCGAGTCGGTATCCAACTCATAGCGACCCTCTGTACAACAGGGCAAACACTATTGTCAGTGCTTCTCTGCTGTTCATAGGGTTTTCAATGGCAGATTGATTTTGGGGAGGGGGTTGCCAGGTCCTTCTCCCAAGCCTATAGCTTCTGGTGTTCCCAGGCGGTCTCCCATCCAGGTACTAACCAGGCCCGACCCTGCTTAGCTTCTGAGATCTGAAGGGATCGGATGCCACAGGGCTATGGCCGCAGGCCATGACTCTCTCTAGACAAAGGTAATACAACTCTGGGAAAGGGTTTAATCGAAGGAAACATGTTTCTGTTTATAAAATAAAATGGTGGTGCTGCTTCTCCATCACAGAGACGTGGCCTTGGCCCCCTGGATGACTCAGAAACATCCAAAAGAGTCCCCCCCGCAAAAATCTGTGGTTGGGAGACAGGAGGCCGGCCATATAACATGCACGAGGGTTCAACCCAGCCCGCCACTCAACGTCGGAAACGTGAGAAACCTGAACAAGAGCGGCTCTGGAGGGCGAGCGTTTCCAAGGAGACAGGGCTGAGAACCCAGAGGAGGCCCTGGGGTTGGGATCAGCGGAGGGTTAGGGTTGAAATGGCGACCACCTGAGGCTTCTGCATGGGGAACACCTGTCACAAGGTGTGGCTGCTGCATGTGTGCCCATGAGCACTGAGGCACATTTTCACACGCATCCACACCCGCTCACACACGCGCAGGGGCACACGGGCAAAGACACACAGGCCTGCATGCACACACGGAGGCACATGCTGATGCACGCGCACATACTGCACACGGAAACACATGTACATCACATGTAGGTGTTTATCCCGATATATACAAGGGGCTGCTGTATCAGGTGCCGTCGAGTCGGTGTCCGACTCATAGCGACCCTCTGTACAACAGGTGAAACACTATGGTCAGTGCTTCTCTACTATTCATAGGGTTTTCAATGGTAGATTGATTTTTGGGAGTGGGTTGCTGGGTCCTTCTCCCAAGCCTATAGCACCTTGTGTTCCCAGGCGGTCTCTCATTCAAGTACTAACCAGGCCTGACCCTGCTTAGCTTCCAAGATCTGGCAGGATCAGATGCCAAGGTGATATGACTGTAGGCATGTACCTGCATATAGATCTCCATATAGGTATATGTACATATCCATGTATATGTGTGTGTGTATAATTGTTGGGCTGGGATTTAGCTAGGTGGGTAGAGCGCTGCGCTTCAGTCTCTGAGGCCCCGAGTTCAATTCCCAGCACCGCAAAAATGGGAGAAGGGCCTGGCAATCCACTCCCAAGGCAATCCTGATACAGTCAGCCATTGAAAACCCTATGAGGGTCGCTATGAGTCAGATACCGACTCGACGGCACCTAACAGCAACAACAACATATAATTGTTAGGTGTCTTAGGGTTGACTCATAGTGACCCTATGCATAATAGAACATTATAGAACATTACTGGAGTCTGTGCCATACATTTGATCTTTTCTCTTTCTATGTTTGAGTCCATTGTTGCAGCCCCTGTGCTTCTTCTCTTTTTAAGTCATGCCATATCAACAAATGGAGGGCCCAAGGGCTTTGCTCCATTCTCACCATAATGTCAACTCTACTTTGAGGAGGCAACTCTTCCCTAGTCTTCTACTGAATGCTTTCAACCTGGAGGGCTCATTTTCCAGCACTATATATGTCAGTGCTTCTCTGCTATTCATAGGGTTTTCAATGGCTGATTGTTTTGGGAGTGGGCTGCTGGGTCCTTCACCCTGGTCTGTCTTAGTCTAGAATCTCAGCTGAAACCTATCCCCCGTGGGTGATGCTGCTGGTATCTGAAATAGCAGTGGCGTAGCTTTCAGTATCATGGCAACAGGAAAGCCCCCACAGAACGAAAAGCTGACAGATTCATGGGTGATGTATTTGCATATATACCTGTATATAGATACATATGCATATGTTGTTGTTGCTGTTGTTGTTAGGTGTGCCATTGAATCAGTGTCTGACTTATAGCAACCCTATGTACAACAAGCAAAACACTATTGTCAGTGCTTCTCTGCTATCCATAGGGTTTTCAATGGCAGATTGTTTTTTGGGGGTGGCTTGCCAGGTCTGTCTCCCAAGCCTACAGCACCTGGTGTTCCCAGGCGGTCTACCACCCAGGTACTAACCAGGCCTGACCCTGCTTAGCTTCCGAGATCTGACAGGATCAGAAGCCACAGTGCTACGGCTGCAGGCACATATGCATATACTGTACATATATAAATATATATGCATATATACATACATATCTACATGTGCACCGGCACATACATGTACATGGATGCACATACAACACAAAATACAGAGAAAACCCACATGGCTTTTCCAACAAATGGAACTGTCTGGGTTCCCTTCCTTCTCAAGCATTTTGGGGTACAAAGACTGACATCGGACTCACTCCCTGACACTACAGCCAATGGAAAGCTGCCACCCCCTTTGGGGAAACTGTCTTACTCAGCAGCAAAAGAAATGCAGAGTGGCTACTCTGTCCTTCTTCTGATGAAAGTCTGGCTCAGCAGACATGAGAACCAGCCACCTAAAAGAGAAAGACCAAAGTAAATAAACAAGGAAAACTGTCTTGGAGGTGTCAGAGTGAACTTGGAAGAGTGACAGAAAGAACTTGGAAAACAGAGAGATTTACAATAAAAAAGCAATGACTTACGAGGGAGAAATCTACAACAATGGAAGAGAGGACAAAGAAACTCCTAAAGATTAAATACATACTAGCTCAATTTAAGAATCGTGACAGGAAGCACACCAGGGATAACTTGGGGTGGAATGAGAGTGGGTGGGGTTTCAGAGAAGGAGGAGGGAACTTTTGGGGCGATGGGGAATGTTGTCTGTTGGCAGTTGTGATGGTTGCACTAACTGTCAGAATTTATCAAATGCTGTTGTTGTTGTTAGGTGCCATCGAGTCATCTCTGACTCACAGCGGCCCTATGTACAGCAGAATGAAACACTCCCTGACACTGTGCCGTGCCCGGCACTATGGCAGTCCTTCTCTGCTATTCATAGGGTTTTCTATGGCTGATGGTTTCAGGATTGTATCGGGAGTGGGCTGCCAGGTCCTTCTCCCATTTTTGAGGTTCTGGGGATTGAACCAGGGCCTTAGAGAGCACAGAGCAGCACTCTACCAACAGAGCTAAGACCCAGCCCTCTTATCAAATAGTGCAGTTTAAATATATTTAGCTTAGTGCCTGTTGATTATACTTCCATTAAGTGCTTTTCAAAAGTATGCTTGCTCCACCAGAAGCCATACAAGCCCTGGAAAATAAAAGTAAGTTTGAGGACATTGATTAGAATGTAAAGCGAAGAGACCCACTTTAGGGACTCTTGAGTCACCCCCCAAGCAGGGGCGGATGTCTCATTGGAAAACTCATTACTCAGGGATGATGGTCAGGAACACATATGGCCCACCTGTTATTGTAGACCAGTTTATGTATTCGACATGATCAATACAGATGTTTTCGTGAGTTCAGCCTGATCTAGGACTGCACTGTCTTCACCCCCACGGAATAGTCATAGGGTAATAAACAGCCCTCTGGTTAATGTCTCCCATCTTGCCTTGGCAGAAACTAAGAGGCAGCCTTGTAAAATCTGCTCTCCTGTTTAGTGACAGGGTGTCCCCCATCCACTTATTCCTTCATCCATTCATTTCTTCATCACCAGGTATCAAGCGCTGGAGTTTGGGGATATCCCTAGCCACATGCCATAGGATGACATTTCTATAAATGATAGGCTCCATTTACCATGTGTGGGGCTTGCGCCTCCCAGTCCAGCCGAGATGTTCGGATGGGTGGCGACACCACACACACAGATACTAAACACAATTCACTCGGGACCCTCGGGTGAGGGGCGTGGACTCCTGTGGCCCTCGGGACACCTGCGGAGATGGGAGAAAGGAAAAGCCTCGGGCACCTTTGCCTTCCAAGGACAAACACCTGTGTTGGTGGTCTTGGTGGTCACAAGGAGATAGTTCTTGCTTCATCAGTGATCAGACGGAGGGCAGGTTCTTTCCTTGTTGATGGTTGTGGCGGGAGAGCATTCTTTCCTCATGGAAGGTCCGGGTGAGAGGGCCAGAAAGCTGTTTCCCCATCTGTGGTCCGGGCGAAAACAGGGTCTTTCCTTGCAGATGGTCCGGGCGAGAAAAAGGGATCTTTCCTTGTTGGTGGTCAAAGGTCCGGGCGCAAAAGGAGTCTTTCCTTGGTGGTCGAAGGTCTGGGCCAAAAGGATCAAGCTGCAGCAGTGCAGCTCCTTATATAGCTTGCCCACAGAATGGCCTGAGCCAATCAGCTTTGAGTCCAATTGTGCAATCAGGTTCGAGGGATTTTTGAAGGGTTTTGTACAAAAGTCCAACCAAGTTACCTTCACTTTCCCTAGATTTAGCCGTTTTCTTCGTTTGGGTTTTTTTGCCAATTTCCTCCCAATTTCTCCCTACACTATGGAAGGCCCAGAGGATTACAAGGGAGCTGTCATAACATCACAGAGCAGCAGTAGCCCTGTGGCATCCAATCCTGTCAGATCTTGGAAGCTAAGCAGGGTCGGGCCTGGTTAGTACCTGGATGGGAGACCTCCTGGGAACACCAGAGGCTGTAGGCTTGGGAGAAGGACCCGGCAACTCCCTCCCCAAAATCAATCTGCCATTGAAAACCCTATGAACAGCAGAGAAGCACTGACAATAGTGTTTCCCCTGTTGTACAGAGGGTCGCTATGAGTCGGATACTGACTCAACGGCACCTAACAACAACAACAACAACAACAACAACAACAACAAATATCCTAAGTGAGCACTTGCCCTGAACTCCATACACACACACACACAGCCTGCTCTCTTGCAGGCTACCTGACCTAGGGGAGGCAGCTCCTTCCTTGCAGCTGCTTAGGCCAAAGCCTCACGGCCAATCTTCACAACCCCTTTCCCCAAAATAGGGCTAAGAGAGTAACAGTCCCCCTCACAGATGTCCACAGCCTTGTCTCCAGAACCTGCGGACACGTTACCTTTCACACGTGACGAAAGGGGCTTTGCAGATGTCGTTAGATGAAGGACCCTGAGATAGGGAGATGAGCCTGGATTACCTGGGTGAGCCCAACGTAACTGCAGAAGTAACTGTGTAATCATGAAAGGGAGGCGGGAGGGCAGAGAAGAAGACGCAACGGCAGAAGAGGGCCACACGGTGATTCGTGATCATGAGCCAAGGGAAGCCATGGCCTCCAGAGCCCGGAAAAAAACAGGAAACAGATTCTCCTGTGTTGGGGATTTTTAAAATCATATCCCACAACTAGGGTCCCTCATGACAGCCTGAGGGGCTGACCCCTAGTTGACCCCAGGGCTCATCTCACTCACTCAAACCAGCCCCTCCCATCGAGTGAGTAAAGATGGCGCCTGGCCAGCCTGACCTGCCCTAACCAACCTAAATTTGATTGGCTCCCCTCAGCATTTTCAGGTAATAACTGTCCCCACCTGGCAGGTATGTCAGTTTACCTGCTGTACCTGTCAGGTGTGTGCCCTGATTGGCTGAATCCCAACATGTGACCCTTCTGGGACCCTATATAAGCAGGGCTCCTGGACCCCCTTCACCCTCACCTCTCTGACCATCCCTCAACTGCCACCTGAACCCCATCACCTGGACCAGCGCTCCCTACTCCAGCAAGTCCTTCTAGCAAGCCAGCAGGATCAAGACCAGGGACCCCGAAGAGCCAAAGGATCCAAGCAAGCCACGAAGAGCGTCCCAATTCCTCCCATCCTTGAGAAGGAGGGAGGTAGAGAAGGCAAGCCGTGAGAGGCAAGACCAACTGACCTCCACGGAACACCAGCGACTGTGGCTGTGCCTTTAAGGCTGAGCTGTACCAACACTTAGAGGGCATAGAACTTTGCTCTATAGGGACTGCTTGCTCCTTGCACCCCATCAGAGGAGCACCCAATAAACCTTACCTTCCCTGTTTTACCACCTGAAGGTCTCCCAAAGTCCTTCATTTATGCCACCGGCCAACTTGTTATGTTGTAGGTTTGCCTCCAATTCTAGCTGGGCTAGAGCTAAAGCCCCAACAGGAGGGCAGAGAAGAAGACACGATGGCAGAAGAAGAGGGCCACACGGTCATTCGCAATCATGAGCCAAGGGACGCCATGGCCTCCAGAGCCCAGGAAAAACCAGGAAACAGATTCTCCTGAGTTAGCATAGTAGAGGGTGAGAGGCAGTGTTGGGGATTTTTAAAATTATATCTCACAACTAGGGTCCCTCATGACAGCCTGAGGGGCTCACCCCTAGTTGACCCCAGGGCTCATCTCACTCACTCAAACCAGCCCCTCCCATCGAGTGAGTAAAGATGGCGCCTGGCCAGCCTGACCTGCCCTAACCAACCTAAATTTGATTGGCTCCCCTCAGCATTTTCAGGTAATAACTGTCCCCACCTGGCAGGTATGTCAGTTTACCTGCTGTATCTGTCAGGTGTGTGCCCTGATTGGCTGAATCCCAACATGTGACCCCTCTGGGACCCTATATAAGCAGGGCTCCTGGACCTCCTTCACCCTCACCTCTCTGACCATCCCTCAACTGCCACCTGAACCCCATCACCTGGACCAGCACTCTCTACTCCAGCAAGATCTTCTAGCAAGCCGGTGGGATCAAGCCCAAGGGCCCCAAAGAGCCAGAGGATTCAAGCAAGCCACGAAGAGCCTCCCAATTCCTCCCATCCTTGGGAAGGAGGGAGGTAGAGAAGGCGAGCTGAGAGAGGCAAGACCATCAGACCTCCATGGAACACCAGCGGCTGTGGCTGTGCCTTTAAGGCTGAGCTGTACCAGCACTCAGCCTACAGCATTCCATGCTGCAGGCTTAGAGCCAGCACTTAGAGGGTACAGAGCTCTGCTCTATAGGGGCTGCTTGCTCCTTGCTCTCCATCAGGGGAGCACCCAATAAACCTTACCTACCCTGTTTTACCACCTGAAGTTTTCCCAAGGTCCTTCATTAATGCCACCGGCCAACTTGTTATGTTGTAGGTTTGCCTCCAATTCTAGCTGGGCTAGAGCTAAAGCCCCAACAGGAGGGCAGAGAAGAAGACACGATGGCAGAAGAAGAGGGCCACACGGTCATTCGCAATCATGAGCCAAGGGACTCTATGGCCTCCAGAGCCCAGAAAAAAACCAGGAAACAGATTTTCCCGAGTCGGCATAGTAGAGGGTGAGAGGCAGGAAGACAGGGAGCTAAGGGGTCTCTGGGGCCACCTGTTTCTCCTCCGTTTGCTCTCTGGCCTTGTGCTCCCCAGCCACCTGAGATAGGAATATCCATGCGAGCTCCCTGGGAGACAAGTGCCCTGATCCAATGGTCAGTGCTTTGAGAGGAAGCAGAGGACTGAAACCGCCCCTGCATGTAGCCGCAAAGGATGGTTAGGACTATGTGAACCCCACCCACCCCCAACCAGTGCAAAGGACATGGTTCAGCAGAGGCTGCTCCCTTGTCAAGATCACAACCATCTGGATTCCTAACCCTGAAATGTCCTCCTCTGGGCCCATTCTTTACAAGGCACTGGGGAGTCCATCGGCCCATTACAGGTAGATCCCAGGAATGTTTCTTTCCTCCCCTGACAGCCCAAACTTCACCGTAAAAGACACGTGTGATCTGGGATCTGGACAGTGGGAGACCTTTACTGCTTCCCTCCACAACTCACAGGTGGACTGTCTTTAATATCTGTGTCCATATTCACTATCTTTAATAAACTACATCTATATTTTCTACTGTAATTTGTTTTTGTGGGGTGGGGTTTCACTCAGTTGGTAGAGTGCTGCTCTGTGCTCTCTGAGGCCCTGGGTTTGATCTCCAGCATGCAAAAATGGCAGAAGGATGCGGCGGCCCACTCCTCAAACAATCAGCCCTTGAAAACTCTATGAATAGCAGAGAAGCACTGACCCAGTGCTGGGCATGGCACAGTGTCAGGCATGTTTCATTCTGTTGTACATAAGGTCGTCATGAGTTGGACCCAACTCGATGGTACCTAACAACAACAGTGTCAATTTTTTAACATGGTGAACACAAATGAGCTGAGGTAATACTTGCAACACTGGGAAGCTATCAGCTGCTGGTGTCCCAGCGAGGCCTCCTGGACCTGCCAGACCTGCCCACTCGCCTTCCGGGGAACAAGCAGACAGAACACAGCTCTGCTGACCCATATTAGCCCTCTGACCTCCAGAACTATGGCATACATCTTAAATTTTCATCATTTTAGCCTCAGTGTTAGTCAGCTTTCCATCCGTATAACAAAGTACTTGAGGTAATGAACTTATAAAGAGAAAAGGTTTATTTCGGCCCACAGTTTTAGAGGCTCCAGTCCATGATCTATGAGCCCTCATGCTGTGAGCCTGTAGTGGGGAAGCTCATCAAGGCAGGAGCTTCTGGGGGGCGGGGCAAAATCCTTCACATCCTGAGCCAGACAGCAGAGAGAAAGAGGAAGGGGCAGTGATCCTCAAGGGCACACCCTCCATGGCCTAACCCCTCCCACCAGCCCCACCTCTTAAAGGATCCATCACCTCCCAGAAGCACCGCTGCCTTAAAGACCGACCCTGTAATGCACAGGCCTTTGGGAGACATTCATGATCCAAATGACAGCAGGCCCTAGGATGAGGCAATTTATTACAGCATTCCTAGGACGCCAATACACCAAGGAAATCTTGTTGACTGAACCTTCAAAATATAGAGAACATCTTACCATTTCCTACCAGTCTTCTGTACCTATCCAAGTTCCCAGTTCTTCTTGCCTGGACTGTTGCAGTGACTCCCGTCTGATTCCACCTCTGTCCCCACACAGTGTGTGGTGCTTTCAGCTCCTGAGTGTGTCTTCCTGATAGTCATAAGAAAGTCCGGTCATGTTAGTTAGTTTCTGCTCAAACCCTTCACTGGTCCTATGTCTCAATGAGTGTGAAATCTGAAGTCCTTGCTGTACCCTACAAAGCTCTGATCTCAACATTACTTGTACCTTTGAACACTTGTCCCAGCCCCAGGAGGAATCCATCAGAGCTTCGGCACCATTCCTCCAAGAGGCTAAGAAGCTACTGTCTCAGGGCCTTTGCACTTACTCTTTTCTAGAAGTGGGCATGGCACACGCTCCTTTGTGCATAGTCCTCCTTGGTTCTGCTAACTGAAATAACACCCCCTCTCCTTTTCCAATCCTTCTTCCTTTCTTTATTTTTCTCCTTGGTACTTATCTCCATACATATCACCAACATCTACATGGTATGTTTATTTCTTTTACTTATGGTCCATTTCTCCCCTTCCCTCCATTACTCCTCAGAAAGTATGTTTCAGGAAGGCTGGGCTTTTTGTCTGCTTTATGTATGTTATATCCCCTCCCTCTAGAACAGTGGCCTGCACACAGCTTCCCAATGACAGTGGGAGTCCCCTTCGATTGAGTCAGGATGAGGTCAGGCATGACAGAATGAGGCTGGCTTAGTGCTGTCACTAAAGCTCACTCCTGTGAGGACACAAGCACCAAGCAATCATTGTCAACATGCCAGGCACCGCTGGATGCTATAGGTGAATAAGATATGGCTCCCACACTATACAGTGAGATCAGAGAAGGAGCCCACGGCCCCAGCTAGAAGCCATCCCTGAGGGAGGGAAACGGCAGAGGTAACAAAGATACCCTTTCCTGTCAAGGAATTCTCTCCCACTGGTGTTATGCCCAGAGTTCCAGTTCCCCAGAGATCACCAGGGAGTCCAAACTCACATGCAAGAACAAAGGGCCTTTATTAAAGCTTGAGCTCGAGGGTGCCACACTTCACCGATGCAGCGGTTTAGTGTCAGACCCCGACTCACTGTTGGGTAAGGGTTTTTATTGAGAGTTACAGGCAGGGGTAAGAGGGGTGGTGCAGGTTTGGTCAGTCCTTTGATCTAAGATGTGCTGGAGGTTGAAGGTTGACTCAGGCATGTTATCTGTCTTATCAGGGGGTCTGGGAGTTCTCAGTGATGACTGCCTGCATCTGCAGCCCTTTGATTTATGCCTGTATCTCCTAGAATGTAGCTCTGTGGTTTTTTCTAAGAATCAAAGTGACCCTGAGGTCAAACTTTAGCGAAGGTATGGTGTTTGGTTAGCCTGGGTATCTCAACTGGAATATGGATAATGCCACCAGCTGGATCTCAGGTTAGGCCAGGATACACAGCGAAGTCTAAGGGCAGACGATTGGTAGACAGGGATGGGGTGGGGCGAGTCATTAGTAGATCATCTAACTCACAATGTGAAGACCTCCTGACAAGCAAAATAGATAACTGGTCCCAGACCAAGACTCTTCCCTGAGGCTGGCCAGAGGGGCAGATCCATTGATTGTATTGGTACAAGACCGTCAATGTAGAAGAGAAGGGAGCCTCCAAGGGAAGATCAGGCTTCAGAGAGCACCAATCCACCCATTGTGGGCTTCCCATCTGGTAAAGGCATTGGCTGGGCATTTTTCAACCTCCTGTGACATCTCTGAAAGGAAGCTGTTTATGTCCCCTTTTTAATGCCCAAGAGTCTCGGAGAGTTCAGCTGATTTCCCAGAGCCACGGAGATAATTTGTTGTTGTTGTTGTTAGGTGCGATCAAGTCGGTATCTGACGCATAGCGACCCTCTGTACAACAGGGGAAACACTATTGTCAGTGCTTCTCTGCTGTTCATAGGGTTTTCAATGGCAGATTGATTATTGTGAGCAGGTTGCCAGGTCCTTCTCCCAAGCCTGCAGCACCTGGTGTTTCCAGGCGGTCTCCCATCCAAGTACTAACCAGGCCCGACCCTGCTTAGCTTACAAGATCTGACGGGATCAGATGCCACAGGGCTACGGCTGCAGCCATAGAGATAATAAGGGACAGAAATAGAGTTCGGCCAGGGCTCCCTGGTTTCTGGAGCTGCACAGGGATAAGGGACACAGCTATAAGGGCTATGATTTTAGCTCAGAACGGAGGAGCATTTTGAACAATGGGAGCTCATGGACAATGCATGGGGTACTCCTTTCCTGGGGACTCCCTTTACCTTTCAGGACCCTCCCCTACCTCTATCATCATTGCCTCAGGATGGCCCCAAAAGACAGACTGGCTACCAGACAGTTCAAGGCCCTGCTTCATTCCTCCCTTTGACTTCCGGGAGATGTCCCTCATCCTCGATTTAAATTCTTCCTTGTTTAAACTGGCTTCAGAGGTTTTTCTTCTCACAGCCGGAAGAATCCCAACTCACATAAAAAAACCAAGAGTGTCAACACACTCGAAAGAGAATTTAAAGAAATGTAAAAGCCAGTGGATATCCTTTCCAAACTTAGAGAGGCAAAGTAACCAAATTTCAATATTTTTTCTGGAAACCACATTTATCATTGGCCTTCTGGATGATACGATGCCTCTTAGCCACAGGAGAACATCAAAACTCGTAAGATTTTTTGTTAAAAGAGCGGGTTTGGGGAACGAAACTTGAGTGGGGAAAAAAGTTTCTTTCTCCGAAACAAAATTAACCGAAACGAGGGTGATAAAATAGCGTGATGTTTTTATGCAGTTTTTAGACGGCAACAAAAGAGAAGCTTCTGATGCGTTCTGTGAAAGGCTCTATTTGTTCAAGTACTGTTTGCAATAGTTCATTCCTTATAAAAATCAGACGCTCAGAAAGTCAGCAAAGTACCTTCCGCCTTAGATAAATTTTTAAAATGTCTATAATTTCTCAGCCTGCAGCTGTAGCCCTGTGGAATCCGATCCAGTCAGATCTCAGAAGCTAAGCAGGGTCGGGCCTGGTTAGTACCTGGATGGGAGAACGCCTGGGAACACCAGGTGCTGCAGGCTTGGGAGAAGGACCTGGCAACCCCCTCCCCAAAATCAATCTGCCATTGAAAACCCTATGAACAGCAGAGAAGCACTGACAATAGTGTTTCCCCTGTTGTACAGAGGGTCGCTATGAGTCGGATACTGACTCGACGGCACCTAACAACAACAACAAATAATTTCTCAGACCGTATAGAGACACCTTGAGCACATTTCATAAGCTTTTAGTAAATGCCTACTGTATACAGCCCCCTTCAATTTCTAGGTAAGAAGAAAGGAGGCAATTGAAGGTATGATAGGACAAAAGATTTCCCACCTGGCAAATGAATAGGCTGATCTGTCCCTCAAGGGCCACTTTGCATAACTGTGTTGTTGTGGATATGAGAGGCAGGTGCTGGGAACAAAAATAACAGAACCCGGCTCTCTGAGTGCCTCCTCTCCTTTTATATCTGGTAATTGCAACGGCTACCTAAAGAAAGTATAAGGAGAGGAAATGAGTGGGAGGTGGTAGGGGATATTATTTCAAATTTGTGCCCCTCCACCATCTAGAAAATGAGCACAGTTCCTTACCTTTTTTGGTTCTTTCCCCTTCTGGGTATCAGATCAGCTACTCTGAGCCAATGAGAAGGCAAATCTCTCCAGTCATAGGCCGGGAAGCAAAAATAGATCTTAGGTGCCATCGCCACAGCCAGGCTAAGATGCGCAGTCAACAATTCCCAAGGACGACGCCTGGGATTTGTCCATGGCTCATGGCTGCACAGTCTCTGAAAAGACCGGCCCAGGGTTGGTTGATTTCAGCCTTAGAAATGCCAGTGATTGTAGGGTGCGGTGGCGCACGCCTATAATCTCAGGGGCTCAGGGGGCGCAGACTGGAGGATCGCAAGTTCGAGAAGAGAGGCTGTCTGCAGTAACCTAGCGAGACCTTGTCTCAAAAAGTAAAAAAATGGGCTGAGGGTGCAGCTCAGTGGTCCAGCACTTGCAGAGCAAGCAAGCGTGAGGCCCTGGGTTCAACCCCCAGTACCAAAAAAAAAAAAAAAAAAAAAAAAGAAAGAAAGAAAGAAAGAAAAAAGAAATATCTGCAATTACATCTAAGAAGCATGTTTTGCTTAGTTTCTGCCTGTGCCGTTGACAGTTCACACTGGTGCACTCCACTTCCCTTTGGATAATTTCTAATTATCCTAGATTCGTACTAAAGCACATTTCATGTTCCAATTATTCATGAATGTTTACAGTTGTTTCCCCTCATTTTGAGTTGTGCCACATCAGCAAATGGAGGTCCCTGGGGCTTTACTTCATTTCTGTCATTAAGGTAGACTCTCCTTTTTTTTGTTTGTTTGTTTGTGGTACTGGGGATTGAACCCAAGGTCTCATGCTTGCATACTTTGCAAGTGCTGGACCACTGAGCTGCTGCCTCCGGCCCAATTTTTTTTTTTTTTTTTTTTTTACTTTTTGAGACAGGGTCTCGCTAAGTTATGCAGACTGCCTCTGGTCTTGAACTTGCGATCCTCCTGCCTCTGCCTCCTGAGCTGCTGGGATTACAGGTGTGTGCCACCGTGCTCGGTTTAGGTAGCCTCTACTTGAGGAGACCACTCTTCCCCAACACTTGGCTTTTGAGTGCCTTCCAACCTGGGGGGCTTATCTTCCAGCACTCTATCTGACAGTGTTTCTCTATTATTCATAGGGCTTTCAATGGCTAATTGTTTTGAGAGTGGCCTTCCAGGTCCTTCTCCCTAGTCTGTCTTAGTCTGGAAGCTCAGCTGAAACCTGTCCACCATGGGTGCCCCTGCTGGTATCCATAATACTGGCAGCATAGCTTTCAGCAGCACAGCAACACACAAGCTCCCATAGTAGGGCAAACTGACAGGCATATGGGGGTCCGTTCACATAGTCTCTGTTTTCTCCTCCCTGGGGGAAGCTGGTGATTGCCGATATCATGTCAGTGAAAACATAAGGCACACCTTAACTGAAGCTGAAATAACCTAAACTGAAATTAATTTCAGCTTAACCTAAGCTGAAATTAAGCTTGAATTTAGAAGGCATGGTAAATAAAGTTTTCTTTTCTTTTCTTTTTTTATTTTTTTTTTATTTTTTTGTGGTACTGGAGGTTAGACCCACGGCCTTGCCCCTTCATGCTCTGCAAGTGCTGGACCACTGAGCTGCACCCCCAGCCCAACTTTTTTACTTTTTGAGACAGGGTCTCACTAAATTACACAGACTGCCTCTGGTCTCGAACTTACGATCTTCCTGCCTCCGCCTCCAGAACCGCTGGGATTACAGGCGTGCGCCACTGCACCCGGCTAAAATTTCATTTTCTAAGTGAAGAAAGAACTAGTACATTTTATTAATAAATAGGCTGCCCGCATAAGGCAAGAGTCCTGGCTACTGGGCTGGGGGAGGCATGACGCTAACACGCAGATGGAGAGCTTCCTGTTATTTCACCCCAACAGTCTGAGATCCCCTTCTCTCCCAAGCATCCTGCCAGCGCTGGGTGTGGTCTCTCAGACAGCCTGTGCTGGGAGAGGATCGTCTCCCCTGAACTCCACTTCCAATTCTAAGCATTTTGTATCTTTTGGTCTCAATCTCCCTGCCTCTCTTTCCTGTCCCTTTCCTCTGCCTGTTTCCTCCTTCTCTACTTTTTGCCCTGTTTCTTTGGTTCCTTCCAATTTTTCTGTTTCCTGTGGAACCAAGGGGCAGAGGCAGCATGTCAGCGAGAGAGGGGTTGGCTCCTCCTTTGCCATTTGCTGCCTGTTGCTTGCTGGAAAGTCCTTTGATCTCACAAAAGCCTCAGTTGTAAGAATCTGCAGCAATCACACCTGGCTTTGAGGCTAGGATAGTGGACGCATACACGCATTAACTAGGCTGGGATTTAGCTCAGTTGGTAGAGCGCTGCTCTGCAGTCTCGGAGGTCCCGAGTTCGATTCCTAACACCACAAAAATGGGAGAAGGACGTGGCAATCCACTCCCAAGGCAATCCCAAAATAATCAGCCACTGAAAACCCTATGGAGGGTTGCTATGAGTTGGACCCCACTCAACGGCACCTAACAACAACAACACACCCATTAACTATTTAGTAGCTACACAAAAGACAGCAGCACTATTATTGGAGACACGGGTCTGGCTGGGGAATTGAGAAATGTCAGGCCTCCCTTGCTTCACTGCCTAGGGAGGATGAGGAGCGCAGGCAGAAATCCACCTGCTTTGCATCATTCCAGAGTCAATTCCTTGTCACTTTGTCTTTGCCATTTGCCCCAGGTGAGGTTGCACCTGCGGCTCCTGTCTCCGCACAGCAGCAGCAGAGAGCTAGCTGCAAGGGTTCGCTTGGCTACACTTTGGATTTCTGTCGGGCTGATGCTCCTCCCCCCCCCCCCCCACCAGCCCTGCTCAGCCTGCCACCAGCGGCTTACGGTAAGCCAGCAATGACAGAGCGCACTGTCTCGGGATGAGAACAACACAGACCCACCCAGCAACGGCTTGGCTGGGCCTTGTTTTTCCAAAACTGGTGCCTCATCCCTTTTGTTACCCTTTCCAGAATGTCCGGCTGGAGTGTGCAGAGTGTTTTCACGTCTGCAATGTCATTCCATCTAATCCCATGTGGCCTTTACCACACTGTCTTCTTTAAAAAAATACTACCTTTATTGAGGTATGATCACATACTATAAAGTTCACCCTTTAAAATACAATTCAGTGGTTTTTAATATAGTCAAGGATCCGTGCAAACATGACTCCAATCTCTTTTAGAGGGTTTTCATCACTCCCAAAGGAGACACTTTATCTATTTGTAGTCACCCTCTATTTCTTTCCTTTCAGTCTCTGACAATCACTAATCCACTCTGTCTTTGTGGATTTGTCTGTTCTGGACATTTCACATAAATGGAATAATATATGACCTTTTGTGATTGGCCTCTTTCATTTAGCATAATGTTTCCAAGGTCCATCCGTATTGTGACAAATATCAGTACTTCATTCCTTTTTATGGCTGAATAATATTTCATTATAGAGATATACTCCTGGTGTATCCATTCATCAGCTGATGAAAGTGGGCTATTTCCATCTTTTGGCTACTATGAAGGGTTATAATGATGCTATAAACTTTTGTGTGCAGGTTCTTGTGTGGACATTTGCTTTCATTTCTCTTGGGTATATACCTAGAAAAGGGATTGCTGGGTCATATGGCAAGTTTACATTTAGCTTTTTTGGGGAACTGCCAAACTGTTTACCAAAGTGACTTCACCATTTTACATTCCCACCAGCAATGTACGGCGGTTGCCATTTCTCCATATCTTCACACCCTATTCTACTTTATGGGTATGTCTGCATGGATCTTCCTACTCATCTTGGATTTAAGCTCCTTGGGGTCACCAACTGCCCTCAAGATCATCATAATAGAAACCATAGAACCTTACATGTGTCACATTCCGAATAAGTCTCACCTATTAGCTGGCTGTACTTTTTATTATAGTCAGTTACATTTCCTAAGTGGATGGTAAACCTACATCAGGAGACAATACACATTTAACTTCAAATCCTCCAAAGAACTGAGTGCATAAACACAGATACCATTTTTTGAGCACCTACTGTATTCTTACAACATACCTTTTTTTTTTTTTTTTAGAAAGGAAACCGATTCCAGTGAAACGTCCAAATAATTAACAGCCAAGCTGTAATTCAAAACCATATTCTCACTGTATGGCATTGTCCTTCATGGTGAAGGAACTGTATTCTGTAGGAAGAGAGAGAGATACGATTATTTGAGGTGCTCTGTAAGACATTCCCCAAAGGAAAAAGTCCGATGTCTTACTTCATCTCCTATTGTACATAACAAAAATGGGAGTTTAAAAAATCACTTCTAATTATATAAATTTTGGTCTGAGTTTTACTTCAGTTGGTAGAGTGCTGCTCCGCACTCTCTGAGACCCTGCGTTCCATCCTGAGCACCGCAAAAACGAAGAAAGACCTGGAAGCTCATTCCTGAAACAATCAGCCACCGAAAACCCTATGAATAGCAAAGAAGCAATGACATAGTGCCGGGCATGGCACAGTGTCAGGGAGTATACATAGGGTCGCTATGAGTTGGACCTGACTCAATGGCACCGAACAACAACCACCACCTATAAATTTTGGACAATGATATAATGTACCAACTAAAATACGAAAATAAGGTGTATTACAATAGACTAGTTCAAACCTTATTGCGATTATATCTGATAATATGCGGTAAGCAACTAACCACTTGCTAATGTCCACAGAGCCATGGCCCAGACTAAATCTCGCTTAAATCCCCCAAAGTTGGCCCATGTGTTTTAAAACGTCATCGCATGAACACCACAGAAGCGCTGTCTCCTCAGTTGTCACCCCCAAGGGCCCAAGACTCAGCCTGGCGTCCTTGAGTAGGGACGCACAGCTGTCAGAAAAGCAGAACTGGCTAAAGCTGCCTTTGCCCCTATCCAACATGGCCATCGTTAGGCTTCAGGGTAAGGGCGGCAGAATGAGCACCACGTGAAGAGAATCCTGCTTTCTTATTGGTCTTCCCTCCTAGAAGGCGGGGCTATCGTGACCCAACAGACACAGGTCTTAAAGGGACCGCCGCTGAGTCCCGCCCTTGGGGCTGGGCGGGCACGGAGCCGCTCGGGCTTTCGGCCCCTCCCTCGCGGAACGGAGGCGGGCGGGGCGGGCGCTGGGAGGCCGCGTGGAGGCGCAGGCGAGAGCCGGAGGGGGTTAAGCCAGAACCTGCGGCCGCGGCGCGCGGAGGGGAGAGCGCGCGCCGGGGGAGCGCGAGCCTGGCGCAGCCGGCGGGGGTGCCCGGGGGCGCGCGGGAGCGAGCGCCGGGATGGAGGACGGCGTGGCCGGGCCCCCGGTCGGGGCGGCGGCCGAGGCGGCCGAGGCGCGGGCTCGAGCCGAGGTGACGCTGCGGCCCTTCGTGCCCTTCTCAGGGGCCGCGGACACCGACGACGGCGGCGACGACTGGAGCTTCATCGACTGCGAGATGGAGGAGGTGGACCTGCAGGACCTCCCCAGCGCCACCATCGCCTGCCACCTGGACCCGCGCGTGTTCGTGGACGGCCTCTGCCGGGTGAGCGCGGCCGGCCGGGCCGGCGGGATGCGGGGCGGACACTTGTTGCCCGGAGGCTCCGGCGCGGGTCGCAGCGCCCGGGGCGAGCGGCGGGCAGGGCGGGGCGGGGCGGGGCGGCGACGCCCCCTGGCCGCTGGGATGCAGTCGCCTCCTCGCCGGTAGGACGGAGGGTGGGCGCAGTGCCGCGGGCCCGGACCCCCCGCACCTGCCGGGCGTGCGCGATGCTCTTGGAGGGGGTCGTCCAGGGCTCCTCTGCGATCGGGGCTCCCAACTGCTTCCCAGCGTTGCCCCTGCGCCCTGGCGGTTATTGAGGAGGAGTGGGGAGTAGGGGGGTTGGCGAGACAAAGTGCTGGACCATGGGGAATGGATTAGCACCTGAAGTGGCCGGGCAGCTCCAGCCGTCCCCTCCCCGAGCCTTTAGCCACAGCCTCGCATTATTTACTTGTTAGAGGAGGGGTCACCTCATTCGTGGCGAGGAAGGAGGAAACAGACGTTGAAAGGCGACGTGACTCACTGTTCGTAAATAGGACGTCGTCTCCGCATTCTCAATCTGCACGGTTGGAAGGAGAGCCGGTGTTTGGGTGAGGATCCGCGGTTGCTCATTATCCTGCGCTTGGTTGGCCAGTTTTTGGTTTAATGGTGTTGGGGGGAAGGGGACTGTTTTCTGAGCCTTCAGGATATCTAGCCAGGAATCTTGCTCTCTTGAAGGGTGGCATGCCACCGCCAGGGACGCTCAGTACATTGGGAGTTGATCACCCCCTCCTAAATCCACAGAATTTAAAAACACTTTGGAGGGCGAGGGGGCAGGTATGAGTAATCAGTGATGGTCGTGGGGAGGAGGAGGAATTTATTTCAAATCTTCAGTTACTGTGCAGAATAAAATTTGAGCAGTGTAAGCATTGCAGAGTGAAACCTGCCTTTGAGACCTGCCTCATTAAGAAAGCAGCTGTCAAGAAAGTAATGCGCTCAGCTCTTGGCTCTGGGTCCACACGTACCACCATCAAGGAAGTGTAGTTGAAGGCTACTGCCAAGAGGAACACCGCTGTGCAACAGGGAGTGATGGGCCTAAGTCTCATTCATGTGTAATTTATGTGCCCATTTACTTTCAGAAGGGATTTACAATGGCTTCCTGGGCTTCTGGGCATGCCTTGTAAAGCAACAATTGTTACCGCTCAGGGTCTGCCTCATCTTACTCTAAAACCCTTTTCTTCTCTAGGGAGGCTAAGCTCTGGCCAGCATTTCAAGCCTCTTTCTTAGGGCACTTGGCTGTCTTTTCCTGGAGCAAGATCAGGTCATGTAAGACTGGGCTTATCTTCTTGAGTGCCTAGCAGTTCATAATTTTACGTTGTTTGCAGAGTTGGGAATAATGATCCCCAAACTGCATTGTAGAACAATTTGCCCGCTTTGCTACTTATTCATTTTAATGTTTCTTGAGACTCTGCAGTGGACCAGACATGGTTCTAACATCTGAGGATGCAGCAATGAATTAAAAGCACTTTTGTCTTCAGGGCTGACAATTTTGTCGTGGGAAATGAGCAATAAATAAATATGAAATTTATCAGAAGGCACTGTTGCTATAGGGAAAAGTAAGACGTGGTGAGTGGAGGACTGGGAAAGTAGGGAGATGGATACTTTACGCTAAATGATCAGAGAAGATCTGAGGAATAAGGTGATTCTTTGGAGACAATGGATTGTCATTCATTCATTCATTCATTCTGTGTTGTTGATGGATGCCATGCACACAATTGTAGGCCCAGAGAATAGAATGGTGAACTTGCCAAGCTCCTGGGTTCTAGCAAGTGAGGAGAAGATCGACTGTAGAAAAGAAGCAAATGAACAGGGTCCTTCTAGATACATTTGTCCCTTGGTATCCTTGAGGGGATTGTAGGTTCTAGGGAACCCCTTGGATATTCAAACCCATGGATGCTCAAGTCTCTTACATAAGATAGCAGGATGTTTAAATATAACCAAGGCACATCCTCCCGAATACTTTAAATCATCTCCTAGTCACTTATAGCCTGCAGCCATAGCCCTGTGGTATCTGATCCCTCAGATCTCGGAAGCTAAGCAGGGTCGACCCTGGTTAGTACTTGGATGGGAGACCGCGTGGGAACACCAGGTGCTGCAGGCTTGGGAGACGGACCCAGCAACCCACTCCCAAAAACCAATCAGCCATTGAAAACCCTATGAACAGCAGAGAAGCACTGACAATAGTGTTCCCCCTATTGTATGTAGGGTCGCTATGAGTAGGATACCGACTCGACGGCACCTAACCACAGCAACAAGTCACTTATAATACCTAATACAACCCAGACGCTAATGTAAAAAGCTGTTATATTCTTTTTTCAGGAATAATCCCCCCAACAGGTCTGTACCTATCAATGTCGATGCAGTTTTTTTCTAGTTCTTTTTGATTGAAGATTGGCTGACTCTGTGCCAGTGTCACACACTGGTATTTCAAGAGGTTTTGCTGGAGAACTGGTTATCAGGTGTATGTCCAAGGGACCCTATAAGGGATGTCCAAGCCAATAGCCCCAAGCCATGGCCAGCAGCTGGAGCTAGAGGAGGAAGTGGTGTGGCTGGAACCCCAGGGGAGGCGAGGCCTGGCAGGAGCCCTAGACTCCAAGGCGTGGAGTGGAGCTGCTGACGCCCAGAGCGGGCGAGGAAGAAGTATCCTACCCCTCTAGTTTATTGGTATAAGTTAGCTGGCAGCTAGGGCTCACAGGAGCCCCAGCAGTAGAATCCATGGGTGGGGTCGGCTTTAGGGCCCAGAAAAGGGTAGCGAATGGTCCTGGTGACAGCGTGTGCACAGGGACACACGCGGAGGAGTCAGCGTGAGGCCTCTTTAGATCCAGTGCCCAGGAAGGCCTCTCCCCAGCTGGGAGTGGACTGGCAGGAGGAAGCTCCCTGAGGAGACCTTTGCACGGTGGTGTCTGTGCAGAGAGAAGAGCAAGCCTGAAGCCCCACTGCAGGGGTGCACGTGGGGCAAAGGCGCTAAGGAGCCAGCGAGAGTGTCGAAGGAGAGGCGGGGCAGCCAGGGAGCCACTGTCTCCGCAGGGCATGGGGGGCCATGGTGGAGTCAGATGTTAGTTGAATGGCAAAGCTGGGCGGAGAATTGCCTACAGGAATAGAAGCCAGGAGAGGAAGCACGGAGACAGGTCCAGGAGGCTGTTGTCATCTCAGGGAAAATCTGAAGGTCATCGCTCTGGGGGGAGTGGGGGTGGGAATGGACAGAGGGACAGAGCCTCTGTGTGGGCCTCCCTTCTCTCCACCCGGAGGCTCAGCAGCTTCGGGATAGGGGTGGGGAGCTTGGCGCCCTGGCCACCTGTTCTTGAGGCCTGTACAGTTTACAGCAAAGACAGAAAAGTAAAGACAGAAAACTCCCTTGGCTGAGGGATCCTGGTCCCCAAAGGCAAATAGCTGTGTGCAGTAAGGCAGCCCAGGAGCTAAAATCATGGGAGGTCACTGTAGGCCTTCCAGGAACAGGATCTTTTCTCATGCAGCTAAAGTCATCCCTCTAAGTGAAAAGATGTGCTTTCTCAATTTCAACCCGATGCCTGGTATTATTTCATATTTATTTATTTATTTATGATATATGTATGTCTGTATGTATTTTCTTATATGCAGTACTGGGGGGTTGAACCCAGGGTATCACACACGCCTTTTGTAAGCGCTCTACTGCTGAGCTGCACCCCTAGCCCATTTTTTACTTTTACATGGAGTCAGAGTCTCGCCAAGTTACGCAGGCCTGCCTGCTGTTATTTTAAAGGCCACTTGTCCTATAGGCTGGCAGAAACCTTTGGGTGGTGTAATGAGAATGTCAGGTTGTCAGGTCTGTGGTGTCTACCCTGGAGTAGAAAGGGGCGTTAACCTCAAGAATGGCAAAAGTCCCTGCGGGCTGGCAACCCCTGTCCTCAGCCTGTCCGTTGGAGGGCCACCCTGGGGAGAGATGGCCTGCAGCAAAAAAGACAATGTCAAGCTTTTTTCTACATAGTTGCCGGTGGTTCTGTAACCTTCTTAGTCTTAAAGGCAAAGAAAGAAATTGACCTGAACTACTAATTCATTTGGCCTGCAGCGGTAACCCTGTGGCATCTGATCCCGTCAGATCTCGGAAGCTAAGCAGGGTCAGGCCTGGTTAGTACCTGGGTGGAAGACCACCTGGGAACACCAGAAGCTGTAGGTTTGGGAGAAGGACCTGGCAACCCCCTCCCAAAAATCAATCTGCCATTGAAAACCCTATGAACAGCAGAGAAGCACTGATAATAGTGTTTCCCCTGTTGTACAGAGGGTCGCTATGAGTCGGATACTGACTCGACGGCACCTAACAACAACAACAACTAATTCATTTGAGAATTTACATCCAAAGCTATTGTGTAACTTTTAACAATTTAGTTCCATAGGAGATTTGTTTTTTGTTAGCTGGATCATCAACAATAATATGAATAATTTATAAAGAATATGTCGAGCCGGGTGCAGTGTCGTACACCTGTAATCCCAGCGGCTTGGGAGGCGGAGGCAGGAGGATCACAAGTTTGAGACCAGAGGCAGTCTGCATAACTTAGCGAGACCCTGTCTCAAAAAGTAAAAAAATGAGCTGGGGGTGCAGCTCAGTGGTCCAGCACTTGCAGAGCATGCAGGCGCGAGGCCCTGGGTTCAATCCCCAGTACCGCAACAACAACAAAAAGAATATGTCAATTAAATGTTAAAAAATAACCAAAACAGTATCATCATTAATTTAAAATAATGCTAGAGAAATTCACACCATTACAAGTGAATGAAAAATTTTATTAAGATGAAATTACTTTTTGTTCATACACATTTTGCCTAGCATATTCCACCATACTAACTACTCTGTGGACCTTCTTCCTACTTAGAAAAGCAAAGCAGGGCTTTGAACCAGTAATTACGTCTGCTTTGGCTTGCTGGCAATAGTTGGTTGCCTGGAATAAGAGTTTACTTGTTCATCCCTGAGATAATGAGATATTTCAGAGTTCTCAAATGGTATTCTGTTAGTTTCCCAGCCCAAGTGGTAAATACAGTAAATATGGTAATGGAGACATATACTCTTTCTTGATGTTGTTGTCTGAAACATGAATATATATTTGATGGATAAGGCTGTGTCTGAAGGCTAAGCCAGAAAATCATATAAAAATCTACTGTTTTCTAGTGAATATATTGATTTTTCTTAAAAAAAAAAAGAAAGAAAGAAAGAAAGCCCACTTAAGATTTGTAATAGTTACTTCCACGATTTTCTCTTAATAACAAAATATTCTGATTGTCATAAAAAGATTTTAAGTGATGGTCTTAAATTTTATTTTATTTTTATTTATTTATTTATTTATTTTTTGTGGTAGTGGGGCTTGAACTGAGGGCCTTGCACATACTTGCATACTTTGCAAATGCTGGACCACTGAGCTACACCCTCAGCCCTTTTTTTTTTTACTTTTTTGAGACATGGTCTTGCTAAATTATGCAGACTGCCTCTGGTCTCGAACTTGCGATCCTGATCCTCCTGCCTCCACCTCCCAAGTTGCTGGGATTACAGGCTTGCACCACCGTGCCTGGTGGTCTTAAATTTTTTTACGTCGGTAGAGACCCCTGAGCAGTTGATTCCAACTTTAGCTGCGCATTAAAATCTCAAGGAAGCTTTGAGGAATTCCCACACCAGCCCCACTCTAGGCCAATTCCAAGCCTCCTGCAGGAGCCGGGGATGGCCTGGAGAGCCCCCCAGGCCCAGGTGATTTTTTTTTTTTTCCAATACTGGGGGTTTGAACCCTGGGCTATGTGCATGCTTTGCAAGTGCTCTTCCGTTAAGCTGCACCCCCAGCCCCTTTCTTATTTTTTTATCTTGAGACAGGGTCTCGCTAGGTTACTCAGGCTGCCTCTGGCCTTGAACTCATGATTTTCCTGCCTCTGTTTGGGATTATAGGCATGCGCCACCATCCCCATCCTTCCCCAGTGATTCTGTTAGTCAAAGCTGCGAAGCAGTGTCCTAGCTAGAAAGAACGTGGCTTGTCTAGAGGTGCGCATGCCTGTGTCTTGAAAAGACAGCTGAATAATTGTTCAAAGGGTTCCACGTCTAGCCAGATAACTCAGCCTGCTGTGCTTTGATTCTTTGAGTCCTTAATGGGAATCAGGCTGGTGGATTGGAGGCCTCCTCCTTTTGGACTGTGTTTGACCTTGAAGCCTGAAAGTGGGATTATTGGTCATCAGCAGGAGGGCCTATTGACTTTGCAAGTGACCCCAGCATAGGAGTTGTTGTTCAATGCCGTGGAGTGAACGTCTGACTCACAGCAACCCTACGTACAACAGGCAAAACACTATTGTCAGTGCTTCTCTGCTATTCATAGAGTTTTCAATGGCTGATTGATTTTTGAGAGTGGGTTGCTGGGTCCGTCTCCTGAGCCTACAGCACCTGGTGTTTCCAGGTGGTCTCCCATCCAAGTACTAACCAGGCCCGACCCTGCTTAGCTTCCGAGATCTGATGGGATCGGATGCCACCATGCTAGGGCTGCAGGAGAGCATAAGAGAGATTGTTGTTGTTGTTGTTAGGTGCCGTCGAGTCGGTATCGGACGCATAGCGACCCTCACAGGGTTTTCAATGGCTGACTGTTTCGGGACTGCCTTGGGAGTGGGTTGCTAGGTCCTTCTCCCATTTCTGCGATGCTGGGTATTGAACTCGGGACCTTAGAAACTACAACGCAGCACTCTACCAACTGAGCTAAATCCCAGCCCATAAGAGAGAGAGGAGCATTTTATTCCAAGGGTGGGCTCCTACCTTTCCCTTCCCTCTGCTTTTATTTGCTGTACCTGGGGGCAGACTATAGACTTGGCTTCCCAAAACTCGGCTTTGGCTGACAAGACATCATTCAGTAGTAACGCCATGATTGAAGTGTTTTTAGGCTCTGAGGTAGCACAGCTGATGTCTATAACTTCCGCTCCTGAGGTTGTACATCCCTGGCTGGGTTTCCGCCTCTTCCCATTCCAAGGCAGCGTGTGTAGCATATTGTTAAACATGACTTCCTAGTAAAAGAGTTGTTCTTGTTGTTGTTAGGTGCTGTCGCGTCGGTATCTGACTCATAGCGACCCTTATGGGGTTTTCAATGGCTGACTGTTTCGGGATTGCCTTGGGAGTGGATTGCCACGTCCTTCTCCCATTTTTGAGGTGCTGGGTATTGAACTCAGAACCTCAGAGACTGCAGAGCTGCGCTTCACCAACTGAGCTAAATCCCAGCCCCTGGTAAAAGAGTAGCACTGGGGAAATCCTGTTGGTTTTAGGCCGTTTTCACTTTTCATCCTAGAGTTAGGGTGAAGCATGTGGTTTCTCAGACTTAAGTTATGGATAAAATTTCCCCTTAAATCATCTGATCTCCAGTGGGGTATGTTGTTGTTAGGTGCCGTCGAGTCGGTATCCAACTCATAGCTACCCTGTGTACAACAGGAGAAACACTATTGTCGGTGCTTCTCTGCTGTTCATACGGTTTTTAATGGCTGATTGACTTTTGGGAGTGGGTTGCCGGGTCCGTCTCCCAAGCCTACAGCACCTGGTGTTCCCAGGCGGTCTCCCATCCAAGTACTAACCAGGCCCGACCCTGCTTAGCTTCCGAGATCTGACGAGATCAGATGTCCCAAGGCTACGGCCACAGGCTGCCAGTGGGGTATAGTTCAGTTTATTTGGGCATGTTTAGAATGTTGTACGTCCATATGTCATATATGTGCAAAATTTGATTTAGAACTTACTATTTCCCTAATTTTGGAATTTCTGACTCTTAAATAAATCCTATGCTTTTTACATCCGTAGGTTTTTAAAGTCAGTTCTCACCACCCCACTCCCTGACAAGTGTTTGGTTCCTTTTTCGGCTCTGTCTTCCCCACTGCCATACATTGCTCAAAAAATCTTTTCTTTAGTTCCAGTAGCTGTAAATGTTACTTTGCCTGCAAGGACAGACTCTTCAAGCCTCAGGCAATTACATAAGGGGACAGAAAAATAGGCTTTGTGACAGAGCAGAATAGCGAAAGCCATTGATGCCCGAGTTCATATGTCAGGCGGTGTCCTCTGTCCCTTTGTTTCTTTTCTTTTAACAAATGTAATCAGACAACAGAGGCCGTTCTTTTTGGTCCACATCAATGAGAGGCTGGTTTGCACAGTTCTGTAAACACATTGCTCCTCTGATAGTAAGAGTCACTGTGCACACATCTGTGTGTGGGGGTGGTGGATGGACCCTTTGGTATCCCTGTGCTGGACACAATAATTGGGACTCATTTCCAGGGTTCTGGCAGAGCGCCAGTCCTTTGAAATACAATTCAGTCGCGAGCGAGGATGTTCCCTTTGTAAATACTAATCGCCATCAGAACCAGAGCGTGCCGACAGGTCACAGGAGAGGGAATGACTCTGCTGTGCTCTCTGAGCATTAATGGGCTATCCCATGGCAATAGATGGCAAAAATGCCTCATCCTGCTTTCCTGGGGAAAACAAAAACATTTTCAAAATGTAATATTAGCACAACATTAATTACCCTAACTTAAGCTTTGATGATGGGGAAGAGGATGGCTTTGTGTTGTTTAAATAGATCCATCCTAGAAGAAGTGCAACCAGAGTGCTCCTTGAAAGCAAGAAAGGCAAGACTTCATCTTACACGTTTTTGGACATGTTGTCAGGAGGGACCAGTCCCTGGAGAAAGACACCACGTTTGGGAGAGTGGCAGGCCAATGAAAAAAAGGAAAACCCTCCACTGGATGGACTGACACAGTGGCTGCAACAATGGGCTTAAACATCAATAAGATCATGTGCCTGGCAGAGTCAAGGAGTGTTTCATTCTGTTGTACAAAGGATCACTATGAATTGGACCTGACTTGACGTCACTTAACCAGAACAACAATAAATTGCAGTGGCCATAGAAATCCTGAAGCCATGCCCGTGCACAAGGAGGCAGCACAGTGTTGTGGTTAAGGGTGACTCTGGGGCCTCTTTAGCCAACCGCGCCTTAGTTTCTCTGCCTGTAAAATGAGGCTGTCGATAGTACTTACATAAATAAAATGCTTGTCGAAGGAAGTGGGACAGACTAAGCACACCGTGTAGGTTAACGTGTTGATTGTCTCCTGCTGTGTAACAAAGCCACCCACCATTTATGGCTTATACTTGTGAATGTTTGTTATCTGTCAGTGTTTGTGGCTCAGGAATCCAGGGGCGACTTAGCAGGGCACCCCAGCCTCAGCCTCTCACAAGGCTGCAGGCAGGTGTCAGCTGCGGTCTGGGGGTCACCTGAAAGGGAGCCCAAGTGCCTGACTTGCAGGTGGTTGGACTGCGCACCTCAGCCCCGTGATGGCTCCTGCCTGGAGGATCCCCTCAGTGAGGGAGGGCGTGCCGATGGGTGCACCCCGGTCCTTCCGTTCCTGACCCTTGGAGTGGCCGCCCATCACCTTTGCTGTCTCTGTGCTGTGAGCCTCTCAGGTGGCACTGGTCCCACTGACCCAGGGTGTGAGAACCGGGGTGGGAACCTGAGCGCTGGCCCCAGTGAGGTGTTCACTATTCCAGGCTTTTCCTTTTCTTTTCTTGTGTGTGTGTGTGTGTGTTGGGGGCGGCGATGGGGATACAGGGGGACTGAACCCAGGGCCTCACACGTACTGTGCAGTGCTCCACCACTAAGCTACACCCCTAGCCCATTTTTTACTTTTTACCTTGAGACATGGTCTTGCTAAGTTATGCAGACTGCCTCCGTCCTCGAACTTAGCAACTTCCATCCTCAGCCTCCTGTGTTGCTAGTATTACTGGCATGTGCCATCCCACCCAGCTCGGCGGGGGTGGGGTGGCGGGGGGGAGTTTCTTTACAGACATTTCCGACTTTGGTGGAAGAGTTAATGTTTAGAAAAGTTTTATTTTTTATTTTTATTTATATATTTATTTTTTGTGGTACTGGGAGTTGAACCCAGGGCCTCGCACTTGCATGCTCTGCAAGTGCTGGACCACTGAGCTGCACCCCCAGCCCATGTTTTTTTACTTTTTGAGACAGGTTCTCGCTAAGTTATGCAGACTGCCTCTGGTCTCGAACTTGCGATCCTCCCTCCTCTGCCTCCTGAGCCCCTGGGATTACAGGCATGTGCCACCTCACTGGCATGTTTAGAAATGTTAATTTTGGGGGCTGGAGTGGCAGTCAGTGGTAGAGCACTTGCCTAGCAAGCATGAGGCCCTGGGATCCATCCCAGCACTGCAAAAAAAAAAAAAAAAAAAGTTTAAAAGGTTTCTTCTGATCTGATTTTTCTTTCTAGGTTCAACCACATGAAAGAATACACTTCTCGCCTCCGCAACTTACATGAAATACTTCAGTGATAGGATTATAGCTAACGTTATTAAGTTCCTAAAGTGGCAAAAGCTGTTACCACATTTCTGAAGGGAGCGGGTCTAGAAGCTAAACTCTTTGTAGCTTGCCAAGGCCCAGTACTTTTCCTTTCATTACTAATTTCGACAGGTACAGTATGAAATTCCCACTGCAGTCGTAATTAACACCACAGGGAGACGTATTTGAGGTTGGCCTAAATTTAGAATTAGAAGACAAAAATGTTATTTAATTCAGAGAGCTAATTTTGGATTTTTTTCCCCCTAAACATAACAATAGCTTGTCTTACTTTATCACTGCGTTAGTCCTGCGTGGGCTGCCATTACAGACCTGCTGCAGATTAGGAGCCTGAAACAGCAGATGTTTATTTTCTCACAGTTCTCGAGGCTGGAAGTCTGAAACCCGGGTGCCAGCGTGCTTGGGGGCTGGTGAGGGCCGGCACAGACTCACTGTGTGCCGTATGTGCCTGCAGGCAGGGAGCTCTCCTATCTCTTCTGATTTCTTTTTTTTTTTAAAGATAGGGGCTCGCTGAGTTGTGCAAGCTGCCCCTGGCCTCCAACTCTCGATCCTCCTGCCTCAACCTCCCAAGTCACTAGAATTACAAACTTGCACCATGGCACCCAACTCTTATCTCTTCTTATAAGGACACTAATCCTGTTATATCGGGGCCTGCCACTGTGACCTTGTTTAACCTTAATTCCTTTCTTAGAGGACCCAACTCCAAGAATAGCCATCCTGGGTTTAGGGCTTCAGCATATGAATTGGAGGGGGCAAGCATTCAGTCCACGTTGTTGTTGTTGTTGTTAGGTGCCTTCGAGTCGGTATCCAACTCATAGCGACCCTCATAGGGTTTTCAATGGCTGACTGTTTCGGGATTGCCTTGGGAGTGGATTGCCAGGTCCTTCTCCCATTTTGCGGTGCTGGGCATCAAACTCGGGACCTCAGAGACTGCAGTGCATCGCTCTACCAACTGAGCTAAATCCCAGCCCCACTCAGTCCATAGTCAACACTTTTGTATGTTTTGCTCATCTTTGTTCTTTTTTTTTAGAAGATAATACATTTCCTCTTCATTGACGTGCAGTGATTTGCTTTATACCCTATGAGGGTCGCTCTGAGTCGGACATGACTCCATGGCGCCTAACAACAACAACAACAACTCTGTTTATGGAATATATACCATTTCATGGTTCCTAGGACCCTGTGAGGGCTGGGGTTTAGCTCAGTTGGTAGAGTGCCTCACTCTACTCTCTGAGGACCCGAGTTCAATCCCCACCACCACAGAAAGGGAGAAGGGCATGGCAATCCACTCCTGAGGCAATCCCCCAAATAGTCAGTCACTGAAAACCCTATGAGGGTCGCCATAAATCGGATACGACTCAATGGCACCGAACAGCAACAACAACAACAGTGTCCTGTGAAATAGGTGCTATTATCTTCATCTCGCTTCTTCACATGTGGAAGCCAAGGCCAGGGGTTAGCTAGCAGGCCTGTCCCAAGCCGGTCACATGGCCAGAAAGTGCTGGTCCTGTGACTCACCCCCAATGTTATTGTTGTTGTTAGGTGCCGTCAAGTCGGTGTCCAACTCATAGCAACCCTACGTACAGCAGGCAAAACACTATTGTCAGTGCTTCTCTGCTAGTCATAGGGTTTTCAGTGGCTGATTGATTTTTGGGAGTGGGTTGCCAGGTCCGTCTCCCAAGCCTACAGCATCTGGTGTTCCCAGGTGGTCTCCCATCCCAGCACTAACTAGGCCCGACCCTGCTTAGCTTCTGAGATCTGACGGGATCGGATGCCACAGGGCTATGGCTTCAGGCTTCCCCAGTGTTAGGGAACTGCAAACCCATGCCGTCTATCAGCTTGCGGCGTGACAGTAACGCAGGCGGAGTTTTCATAGACCGTTTGCGTGTTAAATCTGAGGCACTGTGAAGAACGGATTATTATCCGCAGGAAACTGAGGTTCCCGTGAGGTACAACTCTCATTATTCCTTCAGCCATGCGTGGCTATTTCCCAGATGTTCTTTATGCTTGTGGGGAATGAGACACAGCCACAGCCTTGACGGTGTTCTTGGGGTCAGGCAGAAGCCGGTGCCTGGACGCTGGCGCCGGGCAGCCCTGGATCTGTCATTCCACTCACTTATTCATTCCTTTCATTCATTCCTTTAGTCAACAGATACTTATTGGGTCCCAGCCACATTCTGAACATTATGCGGGCCAGAGGCCAGCCCTGGGACCCTAGGACAGCGAGTCAGCCTGCCCAAGCCCCAGCCTCCTCAGCTGCTGGGTGAGAACAGCAGGCCACACCCCACAGCGCAGGGCGGTCAGTGAAAGGAAGGGCACACCCCCCCAGGGCAGTCCTTGGCAAGTGGCAGACACCGTCCCTCTCATGGTAGAATTCACAGGCTAGCAGAGAAGACACAGTGATTATGTTTATTTCTTATTTTTTGCTTTTGTGTATGTCATGCAACGATAGCTTTATAGGTCAATAACAACTGTGTGTCCTTGGGCAAGTTATTCAGCCTCTCCAGACCCTGATCACTTCATCTGTCCATCGAGCAGGTTGAATCCGATCACCTCTGTGAGGTCATTTCTGGCTCCCCAAACTGCACACCTCTGCCCTCTTCTATCAGGGTAACACGGTCCGCCTGCCCCCTACTCCCCACACACATCCAGCTTCAATTGAATCTTTTTTTTTTTTTTTGTGGTACTGGGGGTTGAAACCAGGGCCTCTCGCTTGCATGCTCTGCAAGTGCTGGACCACTGAGCTGCACTCTCAGCCCATTTTTTTTTTACCCTTTGAGACACGGTCTTGCTAAATTACATAGACTCCCTCTGGTCTCGAACTTGTGATCCTCCTGCCTCCGCCTCCCGAGCCACTGGGATTAAAGGCGTGCATCACTGCGCCCAGCTCAACTGAATCTTTCTAAGTAGGAATTTGCTTGAAAGAGGTTTCTCTAGTGTGATTCTAGCTCTCTTCCATCCAGCTTCTCCAGCCTTCTGTTCACACCCCTGCCGCGTCCTGCCCTGGGCTGTCCGCTCATTTGTGGCTAAAGAGAAAACAAACCTCAGTCACTTATACTTTGTGCCTTTCATGGATCTTGGAAATCTACCTAAGCCTCCCCTACGATGACCCTGTGTTGGAGAGGATTTGAGTGACCGCAGCACTGATTCTGTCCAGCTACCATTTGAAAGTTGGCCAGAGAGAGCCTTACCATGCCAGAATCCTGGAATGAAAAGTCTTAAACACCTGATGATGATTGGAGACTTCTGAATGTCAGGATAGCTTTTCCCTACTGATGCGTGACAGCGTGTTGCAGGTCATCCTATCCTGGTTTATACCTCTCGTCTTGGGGGAATTCTTTCTTTTCCCCCCTCTCTCTTTTCTTTGAGGTGGGCTCACTCTGTCCAGGCAGGCCTTGAATTCCTGGGCTCCGATGATCCTTCTGCCTCAGCCCGCCAGGTAGCTGGGCCTGCAGGTGCCTGCCATTGCAGTTAGCTAGGGAAATCTTAGCAGCACCTTCTTCCACTCTCAAGTTTAGATGATAAGTTACTAAGTCAACATAAAATTGTTGTTGTTGTTGTTTGGTGCCATTGAGTTAGGTGTGACTCAGGGTGACCTTATGTACAATAGAACAAAACATTACCTGATACCATGCCGTGCCCAGCACTTTGTGCTTCTCTGCTAGAGCCAGTGCTTCTCTGCTATTCATAGGGGTTTCAATGGCAGATTGATTTTTGGGAGTGGGCTGCCAGTCCTTCTCCCAAGCCTGCAGCACCTGGTGTTCCCAGGTGGTCTCCCATCCAAGTACTAACCAGGCCCGACCCCGCTTAGCTTCCAAGATCTGACTGGATTGGATGCCAGGGTGGTACATCTGTAGACACAATTATAAGTACTCTATTTAGCACTCAGCACTTGTGCCAAATATTTTATGTACGTCATCTCAGTTAATCCTTCTTATAACCTTCCAAGATAAATGCTATTATTTGCTCATTTTCTAGGCACAGGAGACTTCTCCCTTTACAAAAATCGAATCCCATGGTTCCTGGACATCTGACTCTGGGATTCTCCAAGTCCGTGGCAGGAAGTCTCGTCAGGCCCACCTTCCATTTCTCCTGTGAGGACCTCAGCCTGAAAGGTGTGATGATGTGGCCTTTGGAGTACTCCCCAGATGGCCACAGAAACAGAACTGGACGTGGGTCCCTAGGGCTTAGAGAGCCCCTTCGGTTCTGGGTCCAGTATTGTCCTCTCCTGTACCCCCTAACATGAAAGAACCCAAGGCACATAGGTGACAGGTAGGACATGGGAAGTCTAAGCTGTCCAGAACAAGGGTAACTAAACTAGTAACACGTGAGGAAGGGCCGTCCCCAGGGCACTGTGCAGGGGCTGCGGCTGCCCAAGGGCTGCTAGTGGGGCGTCTGGAGAGAGCTTTGCGCCGACCAGTGGCCACCACCAGGGGGAAGTAACTTCCCGTGTGTTCCGCAGGGACCCTGGTTGACTCAGACTCTCCTTCAGGCATCAAACAGAAAGTGCCTTTCCAGGAGGGATGAGAGAAGTCAGGCCTTGTGCTAGAAAGAAGCTAAGTTTGCGATTTACACTTGAAAGAGGGGAGACAACCCCTTTCCCAGCAGAAAACCAAGCAAATAAGGAAGCCCCTTCTTGGTAGAGCTTTTCCTTGCCTCTTAGTTGGATTGTGAAGTACGGGAGCCTTGGTCACCCCAAGGGGAGACTTCTTAACGAAAGGACCCTCCTGCTCCAGCTATGTCTCAGCACAAGTTTAAGTAATTTTCTGCCACATACTCTGACTGGGTCAACTCAAATGATCAGCATAAAGAAATACAAAGAGGGGACTGGGGGATGCTCAGTGGTATAGCACTGGCCAGCATGCGTGAGGCCCTGGGTTCCACCTCCAGCACCACAAAAGAAAGAAAGAAAAGAAGGAAGGAAGGGAAGGAGCAAGGAAGGGAAGGAAGGAGGAAGGGAAAGAAAGAAAAGAAAGAGGAGGGAAGGAGGAAGGAAGGGAAAGAAAGAAAAAGAAAGAAAGGGAGAAAGAAAGAGAAAAAGGAAGGAAGGGAAAGAAAGAGAGAGAGAGAAAGAAAAGAAAAGAAAGAATGACCTGTCTTTTGAAGACACACATTGAATTTGAGAGAGAATGAGGCTTTCTGAGCAGGCTTCATTCAGTATTCGGTTAGCAGCTAGATTACTTTGTAAAGGAAAAGCTCGTGCGGATAGACTGATTGACTGCCACACCTGTGTGATAGGAGCCCCTGTCCTGGGATGATTCCAGAATTACCACCGCTCAGGCCATGTAGAGCCAGTGTCCTGGGCTGGAGCTGAGGTTGGGGCATCTAGGTAGATTTGGGCTTCGCGCATGCGTCCTGCCCTCAGGTGGGCTGCATTAGCAGTCTGCCAAACCCCTCCACAGCCCCCGAAAACAAGCCAGGGCTACCATTCGCAAGCTGGCCTGCTGACACGTGCAGATAGCTGGAAAGTGACTCAGGGTTCATTTGTTTTAGGATCTCTCTGGAATAGCTAAATCCAAGATGCAGCTTTCATACTGCGGGCTGAGGCGGGAAGGGGTAGAAGGCACGTGTGTTGGGGCAATGACCGTGGGCATGGAGGCAGAAGACAGCAGAGAGCATCCTGGGCTGCGTCAGTGGCTTGGAGTCAGGCAGAGGAGCTGCCCGAGGGCTGCGCCTGGGATTCGGAGCAGCCTCATCTTTGCACAGGTTGAGTTTCCCCTCATCTGAAGTGCCTGGGAGCACAAGTGTTTCAGATCTTGGAGTTTTTCAGTTTCTGGAGTATTTTCATACACTTTACCAGGTCGAGCGTCCCTAAACTAAAAATCCAAAATCCGAAATGAGCATTTCATTTTTGCCTGTATTGGGAATGGTCAACCTGTATCTATAACAGGAGGCCTAAGATACTGCAGCAATGAAGTACAGCATGGCAGTGTTTGTGGTAGCATTAGAAGGCGAGAAATACTCAGAAAATACTGATTTAGTCTTTTTTTTTTTTTTTTTTTTTTTTTTTTTGCGGTACTTGGGGTTGAACCCAGGGGCTCAACGCTTGCATGCTCTGCAAGCGCTGGACCACTGAGCTGCCGCCTTCAGCCCATTTTTTGACTTTTTGAGACAGGGTCTTGCTAAATTACACAGACTGCCTCTGGTCTTGAACTTGTGATCCTCCTGCCTTTGCCTCCCAAGCTGCTGGGATTACAGGTGTGCACCACCACACCCAGCAAAAATCTTAACATTTTTTTAAAAAATAAAGCTCAGGTAACATAATGAATATGAAACCCCATGAGCTATGAAGTGTAATATCATTATTGTAGATGACAAGAAATCCTAAGCTTTCTAGCACATTTTAGAAAATAATCATATAATTGAAGAGTAAATGCCAATCTTTGGTGGCAGTTTTCTCCTTCCTCCTTCCCTCCTTCTCCTCCGTCCTCTCTCCTTCATCCTTTCTTTTTTGCCCCTTCCCTTCCTTCCTCTCTTCTCTGTCATTGTGCTTAGAATGCCTCTGAGGACACTAAGAGATCTTCTCAGAGGGATACTATCATCTGCCACATCTCCATCTACCACCCCAGCCCGCCTCCAGCACCCTGAAGAGGGTGGCTGGGTGTTCTTTACCATATCTGGTCCTGAAAGGGCAAAATCACCCTGTGATCCTTCTTATCTCTGAGTGTTTCCATTAGCCGGTGCTGGCAAAGGCAGCCTTCCATAATAAAATGCATGCTGTCTGCTTGGTACACAGTACCTGCTGTGCTTTTAATTAAATGAGCCAGTCTTTAAAAACTCAATTCTTAGCCCTGCAGCAGCATGTCACCCAACAGTCTGTCCCTAATCAGTACTGTGAGGGAGCTGGGTCATAGAGAAGTGGGGGTGGGGGTGGGGTGGACGGTGCTGTCTGCCAATTAGAGGGAGGGACTTCAGCCCACGGTATCTGGACTCATGGTTCCTGGGGCCCATTCACGATAACTCATCCCTTATCTGCCTTGCAGCCAGAGAGCACAGCCCCTCGAAGCGGACTTCAGCCCACGATTACCCCTTAGGTCCACACCCTGCTGGCCAGGAGGCTATTTAGTGCCATTACAGAGGGTGTCTGAAGAGTACAACCCCTAACTAGCATTTACTGGGCACCAACTTCAGATCTCCTACAGCCGTAGCCCTGTGGCATCTGATCCCATCAGATCTCAGAAGCTAAGCAGGGTTGGGCCTGGTTAGTACTTGAATGGGAGACCACCTGGGAATACCAGGTGCTGTAGGCTTGGGAGACAGACCCAGCACCCCACTCCCAAAAATCAATCCACCATTGAAAACCCTATGAATAGCAGACAAGCACTGACTATAGTGTTTTGCCTGTTGTACGCAGGATCACTATGAGTAGGATACCAACTCGATGGCACCTAACAACAAACTTTGGATCATTACATTTGTTTAGATTCCTCTGTGATTTGAAGAATGTTGTTGTTGTTATTAGGTGCCGTCAAGTCGATATCCGACTCATAGCGACCCTCTGTACAACAGGGGAAACACTATTGTCAGTGCTTCTCTGCTGTTCATAGGGTTTCCAATGGCAGATTGATTTTTGGGAGGGGGTTGCCGGGTCCTTCTCCCAAGCCTACAGCTTCTGGTGTTCCCAGGCAGTCTCCCATCCAGGTACTAACCAGGCCTGACCCTGCTTAGCTTCCGAGATCTGACAGGATCGGATGCCACAGGGCTACGGCTGCAGGCTGATTTGAAGAGTAATTAATTATAAGAGTGGCAGTTATAAGAAGTAAGAATCCGTGCACTTACTAAAAATCCACCATCATCTTTTCGCAGCCCCTTCTTTCTCTGGCCCGGGATTCCCATGTCAGTGACTTGGACCCCGTTCTCTTAGCTGCCCTTCCCCAGTCAGTCCCCAAGAGGAAGCAGGAAGGGGTGCCCTCGTGAGGGCCCCTGGGCCTCTTCTTCTGGTGAGAAGGAAGCCCACAGTCGTATGTGAAGGTCGGAAGTGGGAGGGCAGCAGCGCCAGCTTCCCGGGCTGCCCCCCCCACCCGCTCCCCCCCGTCAGGTGCTCCTGCCCGTGGGGGCCTTGGCTTGCCCTTGGCAGGGTGGGAGGTCGTAATCTCAGCACCTTAGAGGACTGCAGTGTGACCCCAGGACCATCGGCGGGCCGTGCTCACCAGCACCCTGTCCACAGACGTCAGCTCTGATGCCCCCTAAGAAGGCTGCTGTCCCCGCCCAGAGAGCAGACGCCGCCAGGCTGGGTGCTCTGGGCCCATCAGAGAGAGCCCGCCACGCAGGCATCTTTGGAGGACACTGCTGTGTGCAGACAGGCTGCCCTGGGAGGCCCCCGAGTGCCCCCCCTCACAGCCGGACCACAGCGTGTGCGGCCCTGCAGAGTGGTGACTGGGTCCTTTGACCTGGGCAGGTCCAGGGCTCCTGGGCAGCCCATCCGGCCCCGTGGCCTCCGTCAGAGCCACCCAGACAGCGTGTCAGTGGTTGCTGGGGAGCGATTGTATTTGTTTATGGTCTGGATGTAAAATATCCCCAAAGGGTCACGTATGAAACGCTTGTTGTTGTTATGTGCCAAAAATCATAGCGACCCTACGTGCAAAACAGGCGAAAGACTTTGTCAGTGCTTCTCTGCTATTCATAGGGTTTTCAACAGCGGATTGATTTTTGGGAGTGGGTTGCCGGTCCCGTCTCCCAGTGAAACACTGGGCTGTCAGTTAATGGCTTTTGGGAAGTGATGGTATCATGAAGGCTGTGGTACCATCAATGGATTAATCCATTCATGGAGTCATGATTTGATGGCATTATTGGGAGGGCAGGGCCTAGATCTAGTTCGAAGAAGTAGACCATGGGGTACCTGCCCTGTAAGCATGTAACTTGTCCCCAGCCCCTGACACGTGCATATTCTCTCTCTCCCTCCGTCCCTCCCTCCCTCCGTCCTTCCCTCCCTCCCTCCCTTCCCTCTCTCCCCTTTTCCCTCCTTCCCTCCCTCCCTCTCTCCCTCCCTCTGTCCCTCCTTCCCTTCCTTCCCTCTCCCCCCTTTTCCCTCCTTCCCTTCCTTTTTCTCTCTCCCCCTCCCTCTCTCCCTCC